>VNJN01007320.1:0-18019 GCA_008042485.1 Drosophila mayri | reverse complement strand
AGCTGACACGTTTAAAAAACGCAAAATCTAGGCTTTATAATAAGTATACCTACCTACCTAACTACCTAAGTGCTCGATCTAATTTTTCCGTGCTTAACGGTCATTATTAACTAANAGTTAACCATATTTTTAATTCTTTAAATCGCTTACTTGATCTATGCTTTGTCTCTGATCCTGCAGGTGTAAACCTAATTAGAGTTCCTCCAATGACGCAACCTGAAGATCCTTATCATCCTACTTTCGATGTGTCTATTGACACTGGGACAGTTTTAGCAATTAAATCTGGTAGCAGACTAACCAGAGTCCGCTGTTTCCGAAAGGCTGACTATCAGAGGCTAAACACTCTGATAACTGAATTTGATTGGTCAAAACTTCACACGAGCTCGGACATGGCATCCGCTGTTGATATCTTTTACAGTGCCATGAATTAATTTTTCTCTTTATGTGTTCCTAAAACCTTCCCGTCGGTCTCTAATAAACCAATTTGGTTTACGAAAGAGCTGGCACGTTAAAAAAACGTAAAATCTAGACTTTATAATAAATATAAACTCACTGGTTCAAAAACGGCTTTCTCATCTTACCTAAGTGCTCAATCTAACTTTTCCGTGCTTAACGCTCAGTGTTATAAAAATAATTTGACTCGTTGCAAGGTCTAGTTCACGCAGGACCCTAAACAGTTTTATAATTTTGTTAACTCTAAACGTAAACCCACGTTATACCCTCCCTCGCTGAGTTTTTTAAAACTACGTATTCGGCCTCAACATTTTCAGACCATACATTTTCTCCAGTTATGCCCAGTTCGTCCTTAATCTTCAGTCCTATTTTAAACGAAAGCTCACTTATTCTCTATCAAAAACGTTCTATCCAATAGCCTCAGGGTCACATGTGGCGTCCCACAGGGTAATCACCTTGGACCACCGCCATTTACATTTTTTATCAATGATTTGCCGCAAGTTCTAACCAAATCCAGGGTACTCATGTATGCTGATGACGTTAAACTTTGCCCGCAATATAGTGACAGTTCTTGCCAATCTGAACTACAATCGGATCTTGATAACTTCCAAGCATGGTGTCATGCTAACGACTTACATCTCAACAGCTCTAAATGCAAACTAATAACATTTTCACGTGTCACTCCGCTGTTTGCACCTTATATGCTTAACGATTGCTCTTTGGAAAGAATTACTATTGTTGACGATCTGGGTGTCCGCCTGGATCCTAAACTTTCGTTCTCCGAACATATTTCAGGTATGGTTAACAAAGCCAAACCCATGCTTGGATTCGTTAAAAGGTGATCGAAGGAATTCGGTTCGTGTGTCTGGAGTCCTCAATTTGGAGTCCATAGTAGCCGCATTGAATCTGTCTATAAGAACTTGTTACGACCTACTGTTTTCGATGGGGCAAGGCCGGCTAGCCAGTCATCTCGGAAGGGATTTTTCCCCGTCTTCCCACAGGTCGCACCCTAGTCCCAGCTGATCTGGAATCGACAACAACAACAACAAAAGGAAAACAAACTCGAAAATATAATAACATCAACTGCACAATTAACGATTATTTCTCCTCTTCAGATGTAGGCTCGGGTCATGTCTATTGTCACCCCTTGACGCACCCTCCCTTCCTGGAATCCGCATCAGGTCATCGGATTCCCCTTGGCAGACGGCTGCTCCGGCTTCGTTCTGGTCACCGACTCATCCGGTCATCATTCTTACACGTAAAACAATTAACGCCCCTACTTGTTTTTGTATTTCATCGACTTGACTGTGTGGGCTTCTATAATTTTTTATATAAACGGGTTCACTATCTTTTAATCTCAGCTTCTATTTATAGAAGATGTTTGTGGTTATCGCTTCGGTTTCCAATTCGAAAACATCACTATATTGCGTACCTAATTTAGTGAGTTGCGACTTGAACTGTGGAGGGAAGTTTACTGAAAGTTGGGATAATACAGACTTCTCTATTTTCTAGTTTGAATACATCGTAGTTCGAAAGTGATTCATACGTTAACGTATCTATGGTGACTACTTTGTCTGTATTTTGTAGTATTAAATTGCCTTATAAAAGCATTATTAGATGTTGCTATGGTATTTGCAATGTAAATACCATGCTGAATTTATGATTTGGAATTAATACACTGTCTTCAGTTGAATTGAGCTTTATTTTACGAATAACTTGGGATCTTTTTGGCAGAAGAATTGAATTGTTGCCAATACTGTGAATTAACGGTACATAAATTGGAATATTATAAGCCAATCTTCAGATGGCTTGAAGTCTAACTGACAGTTATATTTCTTTATAAAATCGATACCTAATATTCCATCACATGGAATAGGGAATTGCTCGGTCACGATGTGAAAATCGTGTGGAATTATGTATTTTGTTGTCTGTATTTCAACAAAAACTAAACCTTTGGATTTAGATATTTCTTAACTTATCCCTTAAATGTCTATAATATNAATTATCTTGAATATCATAAAAGATATCAGAAGTTTCTTTTAATATGGATTTATCTGCACCTGTGTCTATCAGAAAGACAAGTTCTTTTCCTGTAGCTACGTTAATAAATGAGACGAGTATATTCTGACTACTGCTGAGAATTTAAAGAGTTCTGTGAGTTTCCATATACATCTTGGGTAACTCTTACATTGCTCTGGGAGTTGTTGTGGCCTTTTATACGAGTTACCACGGCCTCTATGGTTTCCTCCATTTTAGCCTCTTCCTCCATTATTGTTATTGCCGTTGTTATTATAGTTATTTCGGTAGTTATTATTGTTTTGAGAACCACGAGAGTTGCGTCTATAATTCCCACGCCAGCGGTTTGCACCGCACTGGGATTGATTTTTGTAGTTCAGGACAGTGTTTGACTGTCCCGTCTCTTCTGTGCAACTATTAACAAATTTGGATCCAGCTTCGTTCATGCTATTGAATGTACCCGCTTGCATAATTAGTTTAACGTTGTTAATTGTGCAGTTCTTAGTAATTGCTTTGACTGATTGCTGAGTGGAATAACTTCTGGCTAACTCTAGGGTTAATCCATCCGTTATGTAGGCACCTTCTAATGCTTTAGTCATCTGCTCAACTTCCTGAGTATATTGGTTGGCAGTTTTATTGCGTTGCTGTAGGTTCATCAGTTTTGCCTACAGTTTCGCCTCTGACATTGTTCTTCAATTTCAAAATCACCTCAGAAATTGTTGCTTCATTTCCGATTAGATTTGTGGCGGCACCTTTTAGCTTTGTCTTTAATATTGAAATTGCTTAATATTCATGCTCGCCTTTTATTGATTCAACTATTTCCAAGGCATCAACAAAACTTGTCAAATTCTCAGCTTTACCATCGAAACCTGGTACAAGCTTTGATGCTGTATTAATGAAATCAATATTTTATTGAGCCATCGTAGATTTGTTATCTTCTACTGTACTGGAATTATCTTCAGAGTCTGTGGAACTATCCAGTTCTGGTATTAACACAGCTTTCCGGTCTAATTATTTAGATCTTCTTCCTCTATTTTACGACTCCGATCTTGAGACTCTTCTGGCTCCTGGTTGATTTCGTATCACCAGTTTCACTGCCACTGAAGTATTTATTATAGTGAGTATGGACAATTCTAAATCAAATTTTTGCTTCACTGATACTAAAGTAGATCTAAGTCTCATCAAAAGTCTTGATATTTGCGACCAATGATCTTGATTTAATATTCATGAACTGGTATCCGTATCTTATTGAAACTTCTTATTAGTATTTCAACATGCTTCTTAACTGTGTTTTTCGGAATAGGTCTGCCCCGAGCAAGGGATATGTAAGATTTATCGAATTCGGATTTTATATCGTATATTTCTTTGTATAGTTCGGCCCATTCCATTTTATTATACCAACATTACTATTTTACGTGTTTAGCGTAGCCATATATATTTTTTAATGCATTTACTTATTTATTTCTTTGTCTTAAATTTAAGAAATTTAATAATTATATTTAATGTTGCTTAAATTTTATCTGGGTTATTGGCGCGACCTATGTACTTATTTTTCAAGCATTTATTGTGTAGTTTGTACATTTTGTACAATAGATTTGCGCACATAATAACAACCATGATAATTAACAAAGTGTGTATTAGGTCTAAGTTCGCATTTATGGGCCCTGCATGGTTCCAGCTACCGACTGGCAAGGAAGCTGCGGTCTTTGTGTGACCACGAGCTGGCCGGAATGGCAACGGCCGACAAACTCCGAGTCGTGCAGGAGAAGGTGAGTAAGAGCCTGGAAAGCTCTTACGATAGCAGTCGCCAATGGTACGACCAGAGGGCTAGGTTGTTTGCCGCAAAGCCAAGCTAAGAGGTGTACCGCCGGAACTTCGTCCTCAGCGACTTCGGGAAGCAGTTCAATGCCAAGCTTGCCAAGAAGTTCCTGAAGGTCAGAGTGGTGAAGGCAGTCGGCAGCAACGCATACGAGTAGGAGTTTGGGCGTGTACCACGCCAAGGACATTCGCGTTTGACCTGGAAGAGGGAACACAAAGTACACGAGGACAGACGACTGGATTTGTAGTACTTCCCGTAAGGCGTGGGTCCCGCGTTGGTCACCGTTCGGAACTGCACAGGAGACGCCTATTCAAATGCTCCTAATGATCTTGTCGAGCAGCCGGAACTCGTAGCATTTCTCCAAATCCTTGGGTGGTGTTGCATTTTCAGTCGAAATGGGCTGAAAGAGGCAATCGATAGATCGATGAGGTTTCTTAGGGTAGGGCCAGGAGGCGCCCAGAGCCACTCGCCGTCGCTGACCAGCCGCCGGCAGATACATATCCGGAAGCCAGCCGGAAGTCGCAGAGACGCCACTTATTATTATCTACCAATTATCTACGTGTCAAACTGCGTTTTGTCCTTCGCGTCTCCCACTTGTGCCAGGGATTTTTGCGACACGAGCGCTGGAATAAAAAAGGATCGGCTTAGAAGAAGCTGGACTATTTGGTTAACAAAACCCGAGGCTGAAATTTTTGTAAAATATTAAATATTGAGATGAACTCGGAGTAAAGTATTTACCTGGGGGTGAAGAGCCGGTAACCAGGCCGCCTGGAGTAGGCTCTGGTCCGCCGGAGATGGGTGGTGCCGCTCGAAGTACTGGAGGCACCGCAGGATGGGCTGGTGAGTCGTGGAGATTCCATCGATGCCACCAATTGCCAAAGTGTCGTCCAATTTGTTATGATTGTTCTAGCGATGCGTAATGTTGAGTGTGAGACGTCCGATAATTCGGTATCGATTGTTCAGTCCGAACATCGTGGGCATCGTGTCGAACCCACCCTGAGGTTCTGAGCTAGCCCTGCCAAGAAGATGCAGTTTCAATAAAAAACTAAAAATTAGTGGGGCGTCTTAATTTAAAAGGAAAACCAATCCCACAAATATGGCATACAAAATATGGCAAACGAAGAACGTATTAATTTAAATCGACAAAAAACTAAAATAAAGTTTGTATTGTGAAGCTACACACACAACGATGATATATGTACATACAGTGGGCGTGGCACGCCTTATTTTTATGAATAAAAAAAAATTTTTTTTTTTAAATTATATTTTCCTTTCAGTAATTCCACATTGAACTAATGCGGTATGATACTTTTTTACATGTACGTTTGAAAAGATCATATTGCTCCTCTCCTGGTAAAGTCGTTTTTAAACTTTTAAAAAAGGCACCCTCCTTTTCGCATTTCCTAACTGCCTCGCGCCATTTGCCAAACAACTCAGCGTTGGGCACACTAAGGTTATGTTCTAAAAAGTGGTTAAAAGTGGTATTTCTAATTACACTCATTTAAACAAGAATACAACATAGAACACATTTCTTCGATGGACTCTGCTGGACTCAGTTTATATAGCTTATCAAAAATATGAATTTTTTTAGGTTTTTTACACTTGCACTATATTAAAGGGACAATACGAGTTTTTTGCACATTTGGCAAGCACAAACATATAATACAAACCCCTCTGGCTAAAACACATTTTAAAAATTCCAATGATATTCTATAATATTTGATGTTTAACGATTGAAAATTTCATAAAAAAAGCCAATTTGCGAAAACACATGGGTTGCATTTCCGATAGCTGTGTTTGATCAACTGATGTTTTTAAGTGGCGCTATCTATCGAAAATTCTGGTATGCAACATTGGGTTCACACCCAAGTCCATATTCAAAATATCGCTACGGCTTGTGTAAATAGCACAGCAGGAAGTGTTCAGCGTCATGCCTATCCCGACATGGAAGGCAGGAAGCTGACAGCAAATCAGTTTAAAAATCATAGCCATCAATGCCCATAGAGATCAGTTCATGGGATTGACTAAGGACGAGTTCAAACAATGTCTAGAGTTGCCAAACGACGAGCACTTATGCTTCAATCACCAAACTACATTAAGTGAGAATTTCATTTAACATTATTTAACAACAAAACTAAAACTATATGTGAGATCACTCAATCAAGGTCCGATCTGTTGTGGTCAGCAACACATCAGCAAAACAGATGGATGTTCGCCACTCCCAGTCCCATAGAGCTTCAAGCTGTATGCAAAGGTATATCTCCCACAGTGCACCTCCATGAAACAGGCTTTTTGTCACTTGTCCCAGGCTGCACTGCACGCAATTTAAAAATTATTGTAAGCACATTTAGCACCATAATTAGCGAAACGAAGGTGACATATGTTCGTTAGGGCCATATCACAAAGACTGACCTAAAGTAACCCCCCGAGCGAATCCAATCCCTGAGCCAGTCCAAGGAACTATAGCCAAGGAAGTCAGCTTGGAAAAACTGGGCGCTTTGCAATATCAGTTGGCCAATTTAATGAAACCCACAGGACAAATCAAATCACCGCTCCTCTGCATCATCAAACCGTTGCATATGTGGCCCTTGCAATGTTAATCCTATTGGGCATTGCATGGGCTCTTAGACGGACGTTTTAACAGATGTACGCTACTACACCCAAACCCAGGCAGAACACGGAAAACCCCGAACTAGAACCTGCCCCACGGAGTTTCTCGTTCGACCTTAGCGAAGGTTTAACACCTGTTCAAAAGCCGGGAGAATGTTCAGAGTTTCGGATGCGTCAGGAACCAGGGAGCGCCGTCGCCTCGGTCCTCTAGACCTCTCGCGTCGGGGTCGTCTTCGTCTCGGTGATCGCGGCTCGCCCTGGACTCGGAAGTCTTCCGGGAGAGGGATGGATTCGAAAGTCTTCTGTTGTGGACTCGAAAGTCTTCAGACAGAGAGGCAGACCCGAAAGTCTTCCGTTGAGGACTTGAAAGTCTCCAGAGAGAGGCGGACACGAAAATCTTCAGGTGCGGACTCCAAAGTCTTCAGAGAGAGAGGCGAACTCGAAAGTCTTCAGAGAGAGAATTCGGAGGGCCGAATTATTGCCGCGACTCAAAAGTCTGTCGGACTATATATTGCAAACCAAATCCTAAGACTCGGTACGCCCAACAGTGACTTTGGCTCCTTACTACTGGAAGTGTGCTACTAGAGGCTTACCGCTCCCGATCGCTGTCGGCTGCTTAATGATTTCCAATAGCCAGCGGCCCGCATTATATAGGGCCTGGCGTGACCTAGTGTGTCCGCCGCGTCCGGCTTCTTCTTGGCGCACGCACGCATTCAAATTCATACCTCTCTACTATGTGCGCTGCACGCGTCACAAACCTTTGACAAAATAGCTACGTGTGAATAAGTGAGCTTTCGTTTAACATACGACGGAAGATTAATATCGTAACGATCTTTCACTTCATAGCGGACGGTCTTGTTTTTCTTTTGCGCTCCGAATTTGTGTTAATATTGTTTTGCTACCGCGCATGCATGCACTTTCCTGTGTAATTAAATTGTATTAATAATAACTTTTAAGTTTATGCTAAAACGGTTATCTTATTATCCTCTTTGTTTTTATCCCGATTATATTTTTTTCCCCCGCTTGAGTGTCGTTTGCTTTTAGCTGCTTCTAAGCGGTTCATAGCTCTAATCGTTCTTGTAATACATTTAGGGGAAACCCCGTTGGTTTAAAGTCAAATAAATACAAAAAACCGTTAGCTATGAAGAGAAAGATCGAATTTACATTAATCTTTTTTTTTACAAACTATAAATAATATTTTTGAAATTCAATTTTTGGATTTCTCAATTGACCCATTGAAATGCAGTGCTAAATTAAATATTCGTCATGTATGTCGAACGAATTTTCGGTATCATTTAATTTTCTTTTAAGATTAAGTCTCTCACTCTCATTATTTAAAGTGTTGTGTAGCGCAGCCATTCGGCTAAGCCAAATTCTTGAATCCCTTTTGAATTATCTTATTGTACACTATTGCTAGTGTTGAAATCCCATTTTGAGATATGATTCCCTTATCTTTATTACTAATTTTTAATGTTCCAATTTCATGCCCCGTTGACAAAAACATGTACACTTTCTTGTAAACAAACAATTTTTATAATTGTTGAATTTGATTGAATGATTTAAACAAACAATTTTTGGATTAGCTACAAAATCCTTAAAATATATGGCTTGTTCAGTCACGGCAGCGTTTAATCATTAGCAATAATATTTAGAATACTACGTAATATTTCTTCAGTCGCAGCAACATGCATTTGCCGCAAATAAAGTATCAGTTACCAGGTCAAGCGAATATGCATAGCATGCGGACATGAGGAAAGTGAAATAGGGCAATAAGTCTCTTTTCCAAACAAAAATTTGACTTTTATCGATAAATGATCCAAACTCCAAAGCGCGGTCTATAGCACTTTAAAAACTGTTTAAATGAATTTTCTTGTGGCCGATGCTCGCTCGAAGACGAAGGTCGTGAAAGTCGTCCAAGAACTGCCGTTCTACCAGAGAACATTGATGCCGTGCGTGAACTAATAATCAAAGATCGTCATGCGACATATCGTGAGATAGAGGCATCCTGGGGCATTTTTTTGATATTACATGAACACCTCGTCTTAAAGAAATTTTGTTCTCGTTGGATCCCGCACAATTTGACAATTGCTCAAAAAAAAGACTCGTGTTGATTTGTGTCATGTTGGCAAAATACATTCGGGGCTTCAAAAGACATTTATAGAATCGTCACAGGTAACGAATCCTGGATCTATGCTTATGAGCCGAAAAAATCGACCATGTGGGTCATGGAAGTCGAGCCAAATTCAACGAAAGTTGTTCATAGAAGAAGCACTTCGAAGCAAATGGTCGCCTGTTTCTTTAAGAAAACTGGTCATAAAGTGACTATTCCGCTTGAGCAACGTAGGACGGTATATCACAGTTTGTTTGCCTTAAGTATTTGGAGAAGTTCGAAAAACGAATAGACAAAACGGATCATTCACCACCATGACAATGCACAGTGTAAGATTTTGCCATCTAGAGCGTCTTTATTAAAAAAAAAATTTGTTGGGCGTCGATGCGCTTTAAGCTGCACTTTTAGAAATGTTCAACTATAATTAAATCATTTTTTCTTTGAAGATAACGATTTTTAAAGCGGAACGTTAGAAATGCATGCAAACTCGCATTAGGCAGCGAGCATCAGTTGACAAAGTTAAGTTTTTCAATTGCATCAGTAGGTGCAGCCTGAAATTATTTTCATCATATTAATTGATATATTTTCAATAACAAAAATATTTTTTTCTAACTCTAACAATTATTTTTTATTCGAAAAAATACCAAAAAGTAAGGTTTTTTATCATGTTTCCCATTTTCTATTACATCTGAGCATACACCATTCGCAGCAATTCATATAGAATCAGTTTCAAAAATAAAATCTTGCTCATATCTTGCACAAATGCCTTAAATTTGAAAACATGTAAGATAACCCGTGCAGAATTTTTGGAGGTTTGAGCCAGAACCGTAAGCGAAATTTACGTGTAGAAAAGTCTGTGATGGCGTTTGGCCATGACATTTGGTAATTTTATATTGCAATAACATATTTTCAAGTTATGTGTGGAACGGTGGGTATCTATGACTCTTTGGACATCGAATTTATATGCGTTAAACTATCATTCATAGGTAGTTGTATTTATGTAACCTGCTCCTTCATACCTTCATCTTCGGAATAGCCAATTTATTGGAAACACGTTTCGGCAATTCAGGCAGTTTCCAACAGGCTTTCTGATAGGGACCAATTAGTGGCTTTGAGTGACTTCAACATACCTGGAGCTCACTGGTCTTCTGATGGTGTGTCTAACGTCCTTCATACTGGGGCACAGCATGACATGGCTTGCTTGATTTGTTTTTATCTCAAGTTAACCATATCTATAATCCTTTAAACCGCTTACTGGATCTATGCTTTGTCTCCGATCCTGTAGGTGTAAATCTAATTAGAGTTCGTCCTATGACGCAACCTGAAGATCCTTATCATCCTACTTTCGATGTGAATATTGACACTGGGACAGTTTTAGCAATGAAATCTGGTAGTAGTTTAAACAGGGTTCTCTGTTTTCGATAGGCTGACTCTAAACACTCTAATAACTGAATTTGATTGGTCAAAACTTCACACGAGCTCTGACATGGCACCCGCCGTTGATTTCTTTTACAGTGCCAGGAACTCAATTTTCCCTATCTATGTTCCCTAAACCTACCCGTCGGTCTCTAATAAACCAATTTGGTTTACCAAAGAGTTGACACGTTTAAAAAACGTAAAATCTAGGCTTTATAATAAGTATACCTACCTACCTAACTACCTAAGTGCTCGATCTAATTTTTCCGTGCTTAACGGTCATTATTAACTAAACAGTTTTATAACTTTGTTAACTCTAAACGTAAGCCCACGTTATATTCTCCCTCACTGTCATTTAAAAATACTACAGTAAGTTCTGATAAGGCAAAAGCCAATCTCTTTGCTGAGTTTTTCAAAACTACATATTCGGTCTCAACATCTTCAGATCATACATTTTCTCCAGTTATGCCCAGTTCCTCCTTAATCTTCAGTCCTATTCTAAACGAAAGTTCATGTATTTGTAATCTTCAACGTGTTATGCCAGTTAATTCACCAGGACCCGGTGGAATACCGGGCACTGTGCTTAGGTATTGCTTCGAGGCACTGTGTAACCCCCTTCATAAATAGTTTACCTTATCTTTAGAATCCTCAGAATTTCCCCTTATTTGGAGGGAATCATTTGTTATTCCTCTCTACAAAAAGGTAGCAAATCGGATGCCAGTAACTATAGAGGTATCTCTAAGTTATCGGCAATCCCTAAACTTTTCGAGAATGTACTCACTCCTCACTTGCAATATCTGTGTAGATCCGTCCTCTCGCCGTGTCAGCATGGTTTTATGAGGCAAAGATCAGCAACGACCAATCTTCAGAAACTTACCTCTTTCGTTATTAAGAGCTTCCAACACAATTTTCAAATCGATGTTATTTACACGGACTTTAGTAAAGCCTTCGACTTGGTTAATTGGTTAATCCCTTCTGGTTAGGAAACTTGATTCAATGGGATTTCTGAGTGATCTTCTTAAGTGGATTTCGAGTTATCTAAGTGACAGGACCCAAAAGGTTCTGTTCAGAAACGTTCAATGCAATAGCCCCATGGTCACATCCGGCGTCCCACAGTGTAGTCACCTTGGAGCACTGCTATTTACATTTTTTATCAATGATTTGCCGCAGGTTCTAACCAAATCCAGAGTACTCATGTATGCTGACGATACACAGTGGCGCTATTGGCACATTAAGCGTTGCTAATATCAAAAAATTCATCATCGCAAAAACGATTTAAACTATGCTCAATCGACAGCGAATTTTACAACGCTTCCAAATACGTTGAAAATTTTCGGTCCCTTTTTGTAGAAGTTATGAGCATTTAAAGTTGAAAAATATTTCCGTTTTTGCAACACACAAAAAAAGGGAGCAATTGGTTGACTTTCAGGTAATACTACTCAAAAACTAGGTAGCCAATCGGAATGACTTTGGTTTTAAATTATAGATACTTTCACAAACTGTAAATTAAACAAAAAAAACCGCAGTTTGGGTTTGGATTGTACAGGTAAATTGTTACCTGCCAGGTGTCCATTTTTAACACCTTTTTCTGCCTAAAGTAGTCTAGAACTTTTGAGGCACTACAGAGCACTCAACTACACTATATAGGTCAGTTCCGTGTATCTTTCCTGAACCAGAATCC
Source organism: Drosophila mayri (assembly GCA_008042485.1). Lineage (NCBI taxonomy): Eukaryota > Metazoa > Arthropoda > Insecta > Diptera > Drosophilidae > Drosophila > Drosophila mayri. The sequence goes on along the minus strand of VNJN01007320.1, from coordinate 5,914 downwards.
GTTTAGAAAGTCTGCGTTGAGCTGCGACTCCACCTTTGGCAGCAATTTTAGTTAAACAACTCAAGGTCGAAAACCACGAAAAATGGGTAAAAATGCTTCAGAGATACCCATAGCGTTCAAGGGAATTTGCAGCGTTAAAATGAATTTATTTAGCTTTGAATGATTTTAAGACCCGAACGGATAATCAAATGTTTATAGTCCAGAAATGCTTCAGCTATAAGAAATTTCCTCAATATTGGTTTAATGTTACTCAAAATGTTAGAAAAAAATAAAAAAATCGAAATTAAAAAAAAAAATTTTGTAATATATTTTTTTTTATTTTTTAAATTGTTATTGTTGATGATTTGGGTGTCCGCTTGGATCCTAAACTTTCGTTCTCAGAACACATTTCTTGTATGGTTAACAAAGCCACAGGATGCTGGGATTCGTTAAAAGGTGGTCGAAGGAATTCGATTCTCCTTATTTAACGAAGACTCTCTTCACTTCGTTAGTTCGCCCTATATTGGAGTACGGTTCGTGTGTCTGGAGTCCTAAATTTGGAGTCCATAGTAGGCGCATCAAATCTATACAGAAGAACTTTTTGCTTTCGCCCTCTGTGGCCTACCCTGGGATGCTAATCTTAGATTACCGTCTTACTCTAGTATACTTCTCCTACTTAACCTACCTTCTTTAGCTAACCGTAGAACGATGCTTGGCGTCCATGTTCCCCGTCTTTCATCTAGAAACTTTATCCCTTTAGTAGTTAAGCACTGTAGGCGTGAGTTTGAAGTACATGAACCCTTTAGGGTTTTATGTACGGATTACAATCGCCTATTTAGTAGTATTGAAGGCATAGAAAGCCTTCAAAAACTAAAAACTGTCTAAAAACCGTCTATCTAGTACACGTTTCGTGCCGTTACACGGCTGCGCCCCTCGGTCGGTTGGGCGGGAGGTGGGTGTGGGACTCGCGCGATAAAAAAAATCTATTCATTTGGATCGCATCATGTTTTCACTAAACTTTGTTTTTGGATTTGGATATTATTTGCAACGCACATAATCTAGGTCGCCCACTTTGTGGACCTACAGGTGGGCCCTCCAATTATGTAGTTAAGCGTATATCTTTGCGCTTTAAGATTATGTTTTAAAGAGTATAATATTTTTCTATTTATCGATAAGATCGTCTATTCATTTTGAAGTATTTGAACTTTTAGACGGTAATCTGTTAGCTTGACCAAATTCATTCAGTCATTATGTTGGTCGTGAAGGAAGTGTGAATATTTCAAGTTTACCTCTAGAATATATCCATACTCACTATTTTCAGAAATAGAATTAATTAAATATTTATATTTTTGATTGTTGCAACCAATCGAAGTTATTATAAGGCAGCGCTTCACACATTTCCCATCCATATAAATTATTACCATCTACATACATGAAATATATTGATTTCTTTGTGGAATCTAAATCTTTGAGATATTGATTGTTTGCTTTTGCTAAATGTTTGAGATATTGATTGTTTGCTTTTGTGTATCTATGACTACATTGAACTAGACCACCTCGAACTCCATACTGAATGTATGGAATCGTGTAAATATGTAAGTAATTTGAGGGATATCTGTGTACTTTTCTATATAGCATCCCATGTCAAGCCCGGAGTTATATAATGGGCAGGGTCAAGTTCACAGATATTTGAACAAAAAGATCTGAATTTCTAAAAAACGTCTGTGAGCAGAAAAATATCCGTTTTTTAATACAATTCTAAATAGCCTCTCAGTGTTTTGCTCTTGAAATGATTCCTAACCTAAACTGCATGGAAATAAACACCCTCACGGCATTCTGAGTCTGTTCATATTCCTTGGTGATACCGCGTAAACCTAAAAAACTTAAATAGCTTAAAATACAAGCTAATGAAATTCTTCCTTATCGTTCCCAAGTTCGCAACTTACACGCTTAACTGCTGCTCTTTGGAAAGAATAAGTTCAGTCGATAACTTGGGTGTCCTCCTGGATGCCAAACTTGACTTTACCGATCCCCTGCAGTACAATATATAAAGATTGTATCAACATTTAATCAACAGCCGAAGGGGTGCTGCTGATGATTCATCGCTGAATTGCTATACAAACTGTTGATGATGGGCATGTCCTAGGTTGTCCAAATTTTTGGCGCGCATTAGGCTCTTGCCCAGAAACTTCTCTGGGGGTTCAGTTTCATCCACTTCGGCAATTGCATCCACAGAAAATATATTAAGTAATCAAAGAAAAAAATATTTAAATTAAATAAAAAAGAGCCATGTAGAACTTATTATGATCCTACCCCCTGTTTCTGCTTCCAGCTTTTTCATGGCTGTGTTGCAAAAGTGCATATTTGTCTAATATATCCCTGATATTTTTAGTGTTTGTATGTCGAGGCTTAGATGCCTGGCAGATAGTGCATAAACTATTGCCTGTGGTTGTCGCAACTAGCACTTGGAACTAGGTGGACTTCTGGAGTGAGTTTGGGTGAGGTTGGTTGGTTGGATGAGGTTGGTTGATTGAGTTGAGTACATGAAGACACGGCGATGGTGTCTGGGGCATGAATAAAAGCTCTTGGCTGAGGTAGAACTCTTACTGACATTATTAATAAAACTTAACAGTATATACAGGTACAAAATGCTTATGGTAACAAATATCGTATAACAAATAATGTAGGTTACTGTGTATGTGGGTTATTGGCAGCTATAAGTGACCTGACACTTATTGCCCTATTTCACTTTCCTCATGTCCGCATGCTATGCATATTCGCTTGACCTGGTAACTGATACTTTATTTGCGACAAATGCATGTTGCTGCGACTGAAGAAATATTATGTAGTATTATAAATATTATTGCTTATGAATAAACGCTGCCATGACTGAACATTCTCCCGGCCGTTGAACAGGTGTTCAACCTTCAGTAAGGTCGAACGAAAAACTCCGTGGGATAGGTTCTGGTGCTGGTTGTTTAGTGCTCTGCCTGGGTTTGGGTGTCCGGCGTAAAGGTATCCAACATCGTGGTGTCGATTTGCTGGCCGTCGGGCTAAGAGCCCATATAATGCCTAATAGGAGTGACATCGCTAGAGAAACAAAGGCAGCTATTTGATGATGTTGAGGAGTGACAAGTTGATTCTCCCAGGTGGTCACACGCCCAGTTTCTCCATGCTGACTTCCTTGGCTGTCGTTCCTTGAAGTGTCTCAGATGGGTTGTTATAGTTAATCTTTGTTATATTGCCAAAACGAACATATGTAGCCTATGTTTCGCTGACCACAATGCTGAATGTGCTTACGCTTATTTTTGAATTGCGTGCAGTGCAACCTGGGGCTAATGACAATAAGCCCGTTCCGTTGAGTTGCACTGTGGAAGATATTCCTTTGCACACTGCTTGAAGTTCTATGAGGCTGTGTGTGGCAAACATCCATCTATTTCACTGATGCGTTGCCAAACACAAAAGCTCAGACTTTGAATGAGAGACCTCACAGATAGTTTGAGTTTTATTATTGAACAATTGAAATTCGCACCGATTCTCCACGCTGAATGTGGCTTGGTGGTTAAAACAAATGTGCTCGTCCTTTGGCAGCTCTATGCATTGGTTAAACTCGTCCTTAGTCAATCCCATGAATTGGTCTCTATTGGCATTGACGGCTATGATTTCGGTCTTTAGGCTGAATTGCTGCCAGTTTCCGGCCTTCCATGTTGGGTTGGGCATGATGCTAAACACTTCCTGCTGTGTTACAGACACCAGCGGCAGTGATATCTTGAAGATGACGCGGTTGCGCGTTGTAGCGCCTTCGGCATGCATCATTTTGTAGAAATGGACAATATTATCCGACGCCACTGGAAGCAGTTGATCCGGTGGAATGTGTTCCCGAATTTGATCTAATTGCTCCCTTAGTTGTTTGGGAGATACTAGCATCGGACTAATCGTTCGATGATAAACGTCAGTTAGCACATTAGCTATTTCACTCTGCATTCGCTGCATTCCCGTTGCCACCAGAGTTAGCTGAGCAGTCAGAATCATAAACGCTTGCTGCAAGTGGTCGCCTTGGTACTTGCCTCTTTCTTGATTTATCGCACCTATCTGGTACTCTAGCGTTTTGATCCGATCGGTGGTGGCCGAGCTGCTCTTTTTGACTATGTTTATAGTAGAGTCCAGAATTGATGTTTGATTCTTCAGGAGCATTGATGATGCTCGTCGTTAGACTTGACATTGTTTATCGTCTTGGACATGTCGTCGGCGTACCTTGAGTCCAGAATGCCAAATAATGAATTTGCTACATTTCCGACTATGTCAAGTGGCGCTCTTCGAGCAGCGAATATTTCCATGTCGCTCCAATATGGTTTTAAGTCATAATACGCAATTATGTTCCATTCTGAGGTTGCCATTCTGGACGTGCCAAGCCGTTCGTAGAATATTCCCGGCTGACTTGCAAACGGAGTTATGTTTACCGATTGTCCCATTGCTAACGGAAGGATGAGTAGCATTGCCAGCACCGTTGGGAGGATCGGGAATGACATCTTCTTCTGCGTGGGGGTCTATTCGGCCTAAGCTGCATCTCACCGGAGCTGTGTGGACGTTTTGTGGCTTCTTCTTCCTTTATCAACGGTGCCAAATGAGTAACTGGTCGTTTGAACGTGCCTGATACCTGACGTGCGAACCCGATTATCCTTGCTCGTATAGGTCTTTATTATCCGCCCTATAGGCCAGCTCATTACCGGAACGTTATCTTCTTTTACTAGGACTAATAGTCCTTCTTTTACATTCTGAGCCATGGTCTTTCATTTATTACGCATTTGTAGCTCTTGTAGGTATTCCATGGACCACTGATTCCAGAATGACTGTTTGAGCCTGGACACTAACTCCCATCTTTTCACCAGAGTTTTTCCGGGTTGAGCCAGATTCGCATCAGGAGGCGCTACTAGAGGTTCACCAATTAAAAAGTGACCTTGAGTGAGCGCTGATGTATCCGTGGGATCAGACGACATCGGAGTGAGGGGCCTTGAATTGAGTATCGCCTCGACTTCAATAATCACTGTGTAAAGTTCCTCAAACGTGAGCGATGATGTGGCTGTGACTGATACCAATAGCCTTTTCGCTGATTTTACCGCAGCTTCCCATAGGCTGCCAAATGATGGCGCTCGAGGCGGAATGTGGCTGTGACTGATACCAATAGCCTTTTCGCTGATTTTACCGCAGCTTCCCATAGGCCGCCAAATGATGGCGCTCGAGGCGGAATGAACTTGAATTCCACCTGCTGCTTAATGCATTGCTTTATGATTTTGGTCTAAGCCTGTTCTGTGAAGATTGTTTCTTCTAACGCCTTTAACTGGTTGTTGGCACCTACAAAGTTCGTGGCGTTGTCACAATGAATGGTCTGACACTCTCCACGTCGAACCAGGAAACGCGGAAGAGCGGCTAGGAACGCGTTTGCTGTTAGGTCGCTAGCCAATTCAAGATGTACTGCTTTAGTGGCAAAACAGCAGAATACTGCAATGTACGCCTTATCTGGTCTTTTTCCACGGATTTTATGGTGAATCCAAAAGAGACCGCAGTAGTCGACTCTAGAGTTGGAGAATGGACGAGCCTGTGTTACTCGATCCGCAGGCAAATTACACATGATTTGTTGCATCAGTTTGGGTCGTGCCCTTGTGCACTTGACACAACTGTGTATGATGCCTCTGGCCATTGTTTTGTCGTTCAGAATCCAGTATTGTTGTCTGGCTATAGTTCTCAACGATTGCGCTCCGCATTGCATGTTCTCTTCATACATCTCTCGTAGCAGCAGCTTTACAATTGGGTCATTGTATGTCTTCCAACCTCCCTCCTACTCTGATGAGTCCGTCATTTCCGATTATTGGAGACAGCGAGACAATTGAACTTCTCTTGTCCACTGTCCTGTGGACGCGAAGCTGCTTATGCTCAG
>VNJN01007288.1:0-11394 GCA_008042485.1 Drosophila mayri | reverse complement strand
GTCCCCCCCCCCCCCCCCCCCAGGATCCGCCACTGCCCACGTCGAGACGGTGATGTGCCGCGCGGTCTTGTCGATCATCTTGACGGACACCTCCTGCAGCAGCTTGCCAAGCTCTAGCAAATCTGCTCGGATGGTTTCATCCGCTGCCCGGCTATTTTTGGCAGGCGTCACTCTTGGCTGGGCGACGGGCGCGAGCGTATTGGCCCGACGGGCGTAGATGGTCACGCGTGCGGTCGTGGTCGCTGGCACTGGCACTGGCGGTGTCCGACCCGCAGCGGCCGCGTGCTCTCCCGGTGGCCGACGAGGAAATAAAAGAGAGTGCATTGTAGGCACGTGCCTCATTTTATAGGATGAAGTAAACAACTCAAGACCGTAAAAAAGGCCTAAAATATATAAAAATTATATATATATATGAAATTATAACTATAAAAATCTGCTAGGGTATGCAAACTTCAGTGAGACGAAGTAAGATTGATTTCTTGTTTTTCATTAATTAAGTGTAGTCAACCCTAAGTTTGCTATTTGTTTGTAAGGAAGAAGCTTATGGGCTTGTTATGTAATATATTTCTTGAAAAAAAAAGGAAAATCTTTTATAGCTGGCATGCGGTATTAAGCGTTTTCGTATTTCTTACCAATTTCTACATTCGTTTATTTACAGGTCTTGATTTTTTGGAAGACTTTGCAAATGATTACGAAAATGCATTACTTCAAACTGGATTTGGAAAATTTCAAATTTTATTGCTCCTAGTATGTGGGTTAATATACATGAATACAGCCTTGGGAGTTACTATTATATCTTTTGTATTGCCTTCTGCGACTTGTGATTTCGAAATGAATTCAATGCATAAAGGTTGGCTATCAGCATCACCCATGCTTGGAATGTTAATAGGATCATACTTTTGGGGCTGCCTTGCTGACACAAGAGGTCGACGAATGGTGTTAATAACAACCTTATTGGCAGACGGAATATTTGGAATACTGTCATCGTTTGCACCAATATATATTGTATTTGTGTTGATTAGAATCATAAACGGATTCAAGTAAGAACATTTTTTATAAATATCTATCTATGTTTTCTATTTTTATATTGAATAGATAAGCGGCTGAACGCAGCAGGATTAAATTACTTTCATATATTTCTTATACATACGGCACATTGTTAGACTGTTATTTGCTAAAAAAGGAAGACAAAAACTTATTGCCTTTCGCATCACGCCGTTTAAAATGGGAGAAGAGACTTCTACTAATAACTTTACCGCCCTTAGCCAACCGTAGATCAATGCTAGGCATTACATGCATGGGGAAGTGGAAAGTGCTGACTTGTTAGGTCAGCTCAATTTTCACGTACCGAGTAGAAATACCGGATCAAACCTTTAGTTTTGCGCCGTTGTTCAATCTTATTCGAATTGCATAAACCCTTTAGAGTCCTGTGTGCAAGTTATAATGATTTGTACACACTAATCAGGCACATTGATAGACTTCCCTAACTAAAAACTGTAATACTAACCTATTTAGTACGCTTGCAAGCAAACATTCGGGCAGCAAGCCGGTAGTTTATTTCCTCGTATTCTTTTCTATATTTCCTATCGCGAACATTAATCCATAACCCAAAAAGACACGTCCCTGGTTTCATAGGGTCCACTTGGGGATACTCAACGAAGTGCCTCAACGTCTATATAATTAAACAATACGTGTGTTCCAGAACAACTAGCATATTATTGCCACAACCAATATTTATAAGGGATAATTGCATAATGAAGAAGATAGGAAAACAAAATTAGGATTAGGCTTATTAGAGCCCTGGCAGACCCATAAAAAAGAAATCCTGTCTCAGGAATATGATATAAAAATGTATATACGGAGGCTTCGATGCCTGGCAGATTGTGCATAAACTAATGCCTTTTATTGTCGCAATTAGCACATGGAACTAGGTGAACGGTGATAATGTTGGGGATGAGGGTCTAAGACACTGCGACAGCCTCTGATACATGAGTCAAGCTTCTTTTTGAGTAAGAACTCTTACTGACTTTATTTATGAACATTATTTATAGCTACACAAAGAATAACAACAGTGCTTACGTTAACAGAAACAGTGCGTAAGTGTAAATATGTTACTCATGCACTTTCCCTACGCCAACCAAAGTATACAGCCCGGCTGGGACACGCACTTGGTTTATAGACTTGAACTCAGAATTTATATTTAATATTTGTTTATTAATTGCAACGTACAATAATCATTCGATATATTTGCATACTACATCTCTTTCCATTTAAAAAAAATATATATAATATAGGTATTTTCCAATGTTTAATTATTTTTTGTTTGTTTTTACACGAGAGTCCCACGACCACCTCCTGCCTAACTGACACTAAGGGCTAGTACAAAAAGCAATCCAATTTTTGGTTTTTGAAGGCTTCTTTATATCAGAAAGGCTTGTAATCAATGTTTAACTACTAACGGAAAAAAGTTCTAGATGAAAAACGTGGAACATGAAAATTGAAGTGATCTAGCAGGAAGGGGCTCTCCACATCACCGTGAATAAGTTTATATAGACATTGATGCACTACGGTCTATAAACTCAAGTGCCCTTTGTAAAACCAGACACGTGCCTGTTAGGGTTAGTTATTTGTAAACGGGATAAAAAAATAAAATAAAATAATTTGAGGAAATAAACTACCGGCGAACTAAGTTAGGGTTAGGATTAACGGTTTTAATTTAAGAAGACTAGCTTGCACACAGTACTCTAAAGGGTTTATGCAGTTCATAGGAGATTCTACAATGGCGCAAAACTAAGGGTATAAACGATCTATTACTTCTACTCGGAACGTCGAAATTGGGCTGACCTAACAAGTCAGCCATGAATAAGGTTATATATAAAAGTAATGGTTAGCTTAGTACTACGATTAGGTAAGGGAGTAAGTTAATTAGGAGAAAGGTACTATAATAGGAGAGTAATCTCTGTTCACCATCCCAGTTTAAGCCACGTAAAGTGAACAGCAAAAAGTTCTTTTGAACCGATTAAATGCGTTTACTGTGGACCCCATACTGAGGGCTCCAAACGCATGGTCCGTATTCTTGAATAGGACGAACTAATGAAAGCGTTTAATAAATCCCAGCATAGTCCTGGCTTTATTCACCATGCACGTAATATGATCGAAAAAGTCAAGTTTGGTATCCAGACGGACATCCAAGTCATCAGCTGAGTTAATTAATTCCAAAAAGCAGCAGTTATGCGTTTAAGCTTGGGTACGACACGGGAGAATGTCATTAGCTTGCATTTAGAGCCATTTATGTTTAGTAGGTTTATGCGATACTAGGCTTGGCGTTAAAAAGATCTTTTTGCAAATCAGACCGGCAAGCGGCTTCCTTATATTGTACACAAAGCTTGACGTCATCCGCCTACATAAGTACTCTAGAGTTTATAGAACTTCGAACAGATTATTAATAAAGAATGTAAAAAATAACGGACCCAAGTGGATCCCTTGCGGGACTTCAAACAGATTATTAATAAAGAATGTAAACAATAACGGACCCAAGTGGATCCCTTGCGGGACACTTTTTAAAGAGGACTTTTTCTGTCCTGCCAGTTAGATAAAAAAGATCCACCTAAGAATATACATTGAAAATCCCATTAAATCGAGGTGCTGCAAATGTGGGGTAATACTATTTGTAGAGGGCCTCCTGGCATGAACATTCTCCATAATCACTCGGGTAGCAATAAACCTCTTTATGACTTATGGCAGGCGTTATACATCTACCCTCCGTTGATGACGTGAAGTGGCTGAAGTGGCTGAAGATTGTCGTTAGGTTTGGGTACGAATACATCTGCTCTCCAGTGCGATGGCGCTGCGCAGAGGAGGTATATCTGACTGGCAGACTATGACCGAGAAAAAAATGTATTCAGTACTGATGCAAAATACAAGTTGGAACTTGGAATAGAACTACGAGACAGCACAGTGAACAGGAACATTGGAATGTTAGGACAATGTAAATCGGATACACCTGGAGACTTGAGGAACAAGGATCGGGATCGCCCAGCAGCCTGCTCCCGCGTCCGCAACCCAAACCTAAAACCACGACCTGGCTTAAAACCCAACAGCCGCGACTCGGCAGCTCCGCCTGGGGTATCCCAACGGTGGATAGCCCGTGGCCACGCCTGGGCTAATCCCTGCGGCGGGACCCTGAGATTGGATCGACGGCTTGGAATGACCCAATAGCTTCCTTTTCCCGTCCTGCCCAGTTCGGTGCCTGGAATACCCCAACTGCAGCCGAGGTGAGGAGGAGGGGCGCAGTGGGTCGCATGATTGACTAGGTAGACTAGGGAAATAACATAGTTCGATGTTGGTGAATGCATTTCGGTTGATTTATTTCATGTTTAATTTCGGTGGATTTTATGTATGTAATTGTATCTCCCTTTTCTTCCCTGCCTAGCCCACACACACACACCAATGTTTTGCTGATATATTATATGTTTATATAGGGCGGAATTGCCTCGCTCACCCGTTGCTGGGCGTTTGTGGTGTCCTGGTCGTTGGTTTTTAAATGGTGTTTCCTGGTCGTCGTGTTTTGGATTTACTTCTCAGGTCGCTGGTTCTATCGCGAGCGTTTGCTCTCCAAATTGTTAGCTTGGTCGTGACCCAATTCTGCCGTCCCTTTTGTGGCTGCGCTGGCCGATCTATGGGCACGCTTCGTTTCGCATTCCATGCATTCTTTGCATATTATCATATGAATATAATAAGGTTCCGCTCCTTGGGATGCGGCGTTGCCGGCCCGATTTTGCAGGCGATGTTTTTGGTGACGTCACCGGTGATGTTGGCGGTGGTGTGGCCGGTGTGTGTTTGACCCACTTACTACTCCTAAATCCCTAAATCCCTAACTTGTACCTAGCTTTTTCCAGAATTATTATATTGTCATTTACATATATTTACTCATAACGCAAAGTCATTAGATATCACCCGTTCCGAGATGAGGCAAGAGTCAACGGTAATTAAAACTCCGCCACCACGCTGGAGAAGACGGTCTAATCTGTAAATCGTGTACTTGTTGGTAGGTAGGTAAAAGTGGTGAGGCAACCCTGGTAGCCTCCAATTAGAGCCGAGCTCCATTTTGATCCACACCCTCGACTTAGCGACCCTAGCTGGAGAGCTCCGAAGTGTCAGGCTCTGATATGGTTGAATGACGGACAGTGACACAACAGGTGCTTCGGTGTCTCCTTCTCGGTTTCTTCTTTGCAGCTTCTGCTGTGTGTTGTGGGGCAGACCCATCTTACAGGCATGGGTGCCTATAGGCCAATGCTCAGTAAGGTTTGATGTTATTCTTCTAATGTCTTCTTTGCTTTTGGAGATCAGCTCTGCTGTCCTTCTTCTATTGTATTCTGGCAAGCATAGCCTTGATCTTCTGTTCTCAATCATCGTTGACCATTCCTTGCTGGCTATTAGTTTAAAATGGTCCGTCAGCTTTCTCATTTCCTGGAATATCGTTGTGTCCCGGTAACCATACTATCTGTACCGTGTTGTCTTCAGCGAGTCTTTTTAGCGCCTCTTTACATTGGGCCACTGGAGTCGATGTTGTCCTTACTGATGCGAGAGGTTCGATGGCCGCTTGCCTATCCGATTATATCCTAACTTTGGTATTCTTGAGATCTCGGTTTTCTGAGAGTTCGACGGCTTTCAGAATTGCGAATACCTCGGCCTGGAACACTATCGCTGACGCTGGGAGGTAGAAGGACTCTTCTACTCTCCAGCTGTCAGCGAAGATTTCGGCCCCTACACTGCTTCTCATTTTCGGGCCGTCGGCGTAGAGGTTACTTCGTCTTTTTTGGATACACTCTCTCGCCTCCATTCTTCCATTGTGGGGTATATGGTTATGGTATATGAATTGCCGAATAGTAGTTCGAATGACATATAGTCCGTTCCTGTTGTTCCCGTATAGTCTAATTCATTCAAGATCAAACAGTGCCCAGTATGGTAATTCTTTCAGCTATGGCTTGCCTATAGTCGTACCCCGCTTTGGGATGCTGTATTCCTAATGAAGTGTTCTATTGGGATCAGGTTTAACACTTCGTTCAACGCCGCCGCGGGGCATGATCCTAGTGCTCCCATGCCACCTGCGCATGCTGATCTCTTAATCCTGGTGAGTTTTTGTGTTAGTGCTGGCCACCATACTAGTGCTCCGTATGTGAGTCTAGGTCTCACCACCACTGTGTACAGCCATATTATGATCTTGGGGTGTATGCCCCAGTTTTTTCCAAACATTTTTCTGCACGAGTAGAATGCTATACTCGCTTTCTTGACTCGTTCATTGATGTTGTCTTTCCATGATAATTTTGTGTCCAGTATCACCCCTAAGTACTTGGCTTGTTGTGATAGCTCTAGCTCTATTCCAACTATCTGTGGTTTTGTGAACCGGGGATCTTTTTTCTTTTCGTAAAGGGCATAAGTTCCGTTTTGCTCGGGTTAATGCCTAGTCCACAGGCTTTAGCCCATGAGTTCAGTTTGGTGAGTGCCCTTGTCATCAGTTCGCTGATAACGTCGGGGAATGATCCTGTGGTGAGTAGGACTACGTCGTCCACGTAAGCTACCACCTTAATTCCTTCGCTATTGAGTTCTTTCAATATGTCGTCCATGTTGTCCAGCCTGAGCAGTGGAGATAGAACTCCCCCCTAAGGTGTGCCCATCTTCACAAACCTGCTGTGATGAGGGCCACTCACTTCGGCTGTTATCTTCCTGCTCGCTAGCATTACGCCTATCCATGATCTGATGCCTGCTTCAACTCCTATTTTGTAGAGAGAACTCAGAATGGAGTCCGCGTTTACGTTGTTGAAAGCTCCTTCTATATCTAAAATGGCCAGTGTGTAGTTTTTGAATAGCAGGGCTTTTTCTATGTACTGTACCAATTCGTGTAGCGCCGTTTCTGTGGTTTTGCCTTTTCGGTAAGCGTGCTGTGCTTTTGAATGGTTTTTCTCTGTTTTGCTTCTTATGTGGATATCCAATATCCCTTACATTCTTTTTATGAGGAATGAGGTCAGGCTCAGTTGCTCCAAGATTCTTTCTTGGCTGCGTATATCGCCTTTTTTACTCTCTATGTATTTCCTTGTACGGTCCCCAGTCTTTGGTTCCGTAGCTGTTGTTAAAGGTCTTCCTGACCTTGCGTTTGAGCTCTTTGTTCCACCATTGTGGGTACTGTTTCTTGGATTATGTGATTCTACATGACTCCTGATACGCGTTGTTGAGGATGTTTGTGAGGTCCTCAACTTCTTTGTCGTTTTTTTCCGGGTTGGATCTGACTTTGATCCTCCTTTTTTTGTCTTTATCTGTACTATTTTAGCCAATTTGTTCCAGTTTGTGTAGTGAGGTTTACGTTTCGGTGTCGTCTCGCGCGTTGGCATCGAGATTTCGAAGAATATGTATCTTTGGTCTGAAAGAAGAGTTGGCGTCACACCCGGGGATAAGCGTCGTTTTTTTAACCTGATGACTGCGTTTTCTTCGTGGGCCATATAGCCGGAGGCTTTCAGTATCGCTGTCCCATCTGCCGTCTCAAACCTGGCCACCGCTAGGTCTGGGTTCCTAAGAGTGGGATGTAAAAGTGCGTTAATGCTGTTTTTCACAATTATGCCCTCCCTCAGCCTACTTGTCGAGTTCGTGTATATAGTTGTGTGTCCTTTACTCGCCACGCCAGAGATCTGTCCATCTCTTGTCCATGGCTCTTGTATGAGGCCGATGTCGATGCCCTTCTCGTGGAGAAGAACTGCCAGATTCACTGTGGCATGGGAGCTCCGCTTCAGGTTGATTTGGACGACATTCGGCATCTTTGTGGCGTTGTGTCTGGAGTGAAGTCGTCGATGATTAGGTCATCCAACAGTCTGTTGGTGTCATCGAACCTTAGAAATTCATGCAAACTTGCATTTGGCAGCGACCATCAGTTGGCAAAGATTAGTCTTTTCAATTGCATCCCATAATCAGTGATTGCAGCCTAAAATTATTTTTATCATATTATTTGATCGATTCTGTATCTATTTTCAATAAAAAAAATATTTTTTTCTAACTCTTACTTTTTATTATTCGAAAAAATACCAAAAAGTAAGGTTTTTTATCATGTTTCTCATTTTCGATGGAAAAAAACTTACATATTTCAATCCCATTCTATTACACCAGAACATACACCATTTGCAGCCATTTATATAGAATCAGTTTCAAAAATAAAAATTTGCTCATATTTTGCACAAATGCCTTAAATTTGAAAATATGTGAAATAACCCCTGCTGAATTTTTGGAGGTTTGAGCAAGGAACGTAAGCAAACTTCATGTGTAGAAGAGTCAGTGTGTAGGGGGGCGCTTCTGCCGCCAAAGATAGCCAGAAAGGGAAACAAATCCCAATAGAAATAATCCCACGTCGCGGTCGCAAATAACCCGTAGGCTCGAGGTGGCACAATTTTATGTGTTTTATTCGACTTCGTACATTGGACTAACTTAGCTTAACATAAGGGCCGCGCTCCCGACCGATAAGCTCAGCTTAACAGTACCGGAGCGCGCCCGAGCGCAGGAAGACCGAGGACCTGAGCACAAAAGAGGGGCGAGCGCGAGTGCGCTCTTAAGTTCTGGTGAGCCAAGGCGGCACAGAGGGCCCCTCACCTAAACATCCGGCCCCCCTTGCAATCACTCGGGTTGCAATTGGTCCCAAGTTATTACGGCTGGTGGCAGGCTCCGGACACGACCCATCCAAAAACGGTGCTTTGGGCCACCGGTAGTAGCCCGTCCTGAATCTTCAGGAAGCCCGGCTGAATGACGCGCGCATACTTGTCCGCGCCCAGAACGACGGAAATCGTGGCTGGCAAATAGAAACGCTCGTCAGCCAGGGTGATGCCTCGGAAGTGGGCACGCACCGCATCGCTCAGCTCTCGGCACGGCGTACGAACGCGGACGTGAGGCTCGATTTTGAACATGACGTCCAGCCGCACGCTCTCGTCGGTTTTGGATCCCACGGTGGCCGAACAGACTTGTTCGTCCCCCACACGAGTAGTGGGCAGACGGAAACACGCCGCTAGCGAAGCATCAATGCAGCTCGAGGGCGTGCACGGGTCAATGAGGGCCCTCGTGTCGAAGATCCGGGTCCCGGTGTCAATCCGCACGAGCGCAGTCGGCAAAATATTGACACTGTTTCGCTGCAGAAGCGACGACAGAGTTGGCGCCGCGGCCAGATCCTGTGGAGGCCCTTGACGAGAGGCGGAAGATTGCCTAGACGCAGCCGGCGTGGGCGGACGAACATGGGGCGGCACCCGATGAGTGGCGGACGAAGGACGTGGAGCGTCTGAAGACTGCCGTCCAGTGGCGGAAGAATGCCGAGACGTTGCCGATGAGCGCCGGGATGCCGCCGGCCTGGGAGCGGCTCGTGAGTGCTGGAAAGTGGCGGACGAAGGCCGTGACCGGTGCTCCTCCTGACGCGGTTGGCGCCGAGTCCGCCGCTCCTCCACGATGTGCAGCAATGAGTGGTGATCCTGACCACACATCTTGCAGCAAACCCCTCGCCGACACGCCCCGTCAGAGTGCTCGTGGGCCAAGCAACTGGAGAAATATCGGTTGTCCCGTTGTCCGACTGCACTTGACGGGGGCACCCTCTCCTGGACACGAACCGAGCGAAAGCCGCCAGAAACTTCTCGGTCGTAAGATCCGATGTAGGCTCTAAATGGATGGCCTTCGTCGAGCAGCACACAAACACCAACTCATACCCCTTCGTGATGAGACAGGCTCGTCCCGTATAGTTTTTAATTTCGAAGGGCCCGGCATAATCCACACCAGTATGCGTGAACTCCCCCATGAGTTTCGTCTGCAACTTCCTCTTGTGGATGACGCATACCTTGCATTAATAGATGACGGACTTCACCAAGTTCCTCACCCTTGGAACCCAGAATTTGTCCCGGATTAGGCGGATCATCAGCTGGTTGCCAAGGTGCAGCGTGATGCGATGCATAAACTGGACGAGGAGTCGAGACATATGGCAGTCGTACGGAAGGATTATCGGATGCCGTTCGTCCTATTGGAGAAGTTCAGAGGCCGTAACCCGGCCGCTGGCTCTCATAAGGCCTTGCGAATCGATGAATGGGTTCAGATTTTGAATCAGACTGGATGCCGGAACTGGTCGCTTTTGCGTTAAGCAGCCCATCTCCGAGACGAAGTGTCTGTGCTGAGTGACGGAAACTAGGATGCGTTCAGCCGACGTAATCTCATCAGCTGTCAGGTGCTCTTCGCACGGAGATTGAACCTTCCGCGCGCGCTGGATAAAGCGATAAACATACGCCAGGACTCGCAACGCCTTGTCAAGTGTGGACAAACGCTCCAAAATATATCCTCGGCAGGCGGCTTCGCAACATGGACCTTGACTGCTCCCTTCTTGAATTCAGTCAAGAGGGCGTCATTTCCCTGAGTGGGCCAATCCCCACGCAGGACCGTGCCACCAGAGCTGGCTATCTGCTAGGTCTTGAAGAGCCACCCCCCGGCTAGCGAGATCCGCAGGGTTCTGCTCGGAGCGGACATGTGCCCACCTCTGCACGTCGGTGAACTGGATGATCTTGGTCACCCGGTTGGCCACGAAGGTTGTCCACTGACACGCAGGCTTCTGCAGACAAGCGAGGACAATAGTCGAGTCCGTCCAACAATATAGGGCGGCTGCGGTCTCTGGCAGCTTTTGAAGAACGACGGTGGCCATCTCAGACAGCAACAAGGCCCTGCACAACTCTAGCCGCGCGAGCGACACCGTTTTGACCGGGGCCACTCGCGTCTTTGCGGTTAGCAGGTTCACTATTACCGTCGACCCAACCTCGACACGGACGTAAATGGCGGCGCCGTACGCCTTCTGTGAAGCATCGCACAACCCGTGGTGCTCTACCTTCAGGTGCGGTCGGACACGACCCATCGAGGAATACGGATCTGATCGAGCACGGGGTAGTTCTTCAGAAAGTCAACCCATCGCTGACAGAAATCTTGAGGGAGGGCGTCGTCCCACCCTAGATCCAAGAGCCATATGTCCTGCATGAACATCTTCGCACGGACGATGAAAGGAGCGAGCCAGCCGGCCGGATCGAACAATTTGGCAATTTGGGACAGGACTTGGCGGTTCGTAAACGACGAGCCGGAAACCAATTCTGGCGAAATAAAAAGAACTCGTCAGTCGTTGCTTTCCACCGCACGCTAAGTGTCTTGGCCGTGCTCTCGGCATCGATTTCGAGAAAATCAGCGCGGAGGAGGTGGTCGCTCGGAATGTCGGCTAGAATCGCCTTGCTATTAGACGTCCTTTTTCTAAGTGCGAACCCTGCCGACTCCAGAGCCCACTTCAACTCCCGAATCGCAACTTGGGCATCGGCTTTGGAGTCTGCCCCCGCGAGAACGTCATCCACGTAC
>VNJN01007284.1:0-10721 GCA_008042485.1 Drosophila mayri | reverse complement strand
CCTTGTTGACCTGCGCTTTCCTTTGTTGGTGGGTTAGCGATTTTGGCTTATCGCTAGCCTCACTAACCTTGGCGTGGCTCGCCTTGGTTGTGGTGGCTGGTCGTGGCGTTTGGGGAGTGCTGGACTTAGCACTGCCCACCGAACTCGACGGAGTCAATGTCTCGTCATCCAAGCGCAGCAACTCGTCTTCGTCGATTTCGGAGACGGTTCGGGGTTTTACGTCCCCCACGAGGTCCGAAACGGATTTTTTGTTGTCTTCCATATTCATTATCACCTGTAATAAAAAGAAATAAAATAAAATAAATTAATAAAGAAAATATAAATTATAAATTCTATCAATTTATTACCTTTTATGGTGGAAAATAAAGTAAAATTCTAAATACTCGGCTTGTTATTAGTTCCTCGCCAAGTTAATTTTGTAGACAAATTATCAGGTAACACGGATTTCAAAGAGTTTCGTATAAATGTTGCGACGTCGCTTTTTATTGCCTTTGATGTCGAACTCATTTTAATGTAAAACAAAAAACAAATGAAATACCAAATACAAAATTATTACATACAACTTTAGCAACAAGCGACCGCAACAAAAGAAGAATTTCTTCAGACTAAATCAACAGGAAAGGGGTGGATTTCGTTCAGACGCATTTTTTTTGCTCGTTTTAAGTACCGGTACTTTATCCTACATTCCTTCATTCCCTTCACTTTAAAAATATTTCGACAATCGCCAAATGATCGCTTGGAAGATTGATCGTCCAACGATCGCCTCCGCGACTCGCAGAAGACTCTTCTTGGCGATTCCCGTGTATGAGCCTTCCAACAATCGCCTACCGCGACTCGCAGAAGACTCTTCCTGGCGATTGGCGATTCTAGAATCGCCATTTGGTTTGCAGGGTATGCGTGTGAATGTACACCAGTGGTCGGCACTATCGCAATCGCAATTCAAAATTGCATATGTGTGAGTGATTATAACCACTTCTATGTCAAGATCTGAAAATATAGCTACAAAATAATATGGCTAGCATTTGGTTTTCTATGCAAAATCAATAGCTATTACTATAAAAATAGCTATTTTCCGCTAAATGTGGCTAGATTTAGCCAAAGCAGTCTTATCTAACAGCACTGATGCAGTCTTCATACTGTCTGTGTGCTGGCAGCGCTGCCGGCAGACACTTTCCTATGCCCATTAGATAGGGCCGTGCCGACCGCTGATGTATACCAATACATACGCAAAAGACTTCGCTTCACTGAATACGACAAAACGGTCTTGGAACAACCGAAACAAAACAGAATAAAAAAAGCGGTTTCGCTCTGAGCCCGATCGAACACATTCAAGAACCCATGAAAAGGCTGCTCTCTGAGTCTTTTTGTAAAGAGTCAGAGAGAGACACTTATTTGCAGACAACGAGAAACGGTCAAAAGTTATTTGCAAGCTCTGATATACATATATACTTTGTTTATAATAAGACATACATATAAACATATGAAATAGGTTTTTTGTTTTTTATTTTAAAATTTTATTAAGTTTTAATCCCAGCGCCAGATTAACACTTATAATTATTTTAAAATAATAATTATCCAATTTTTTTAAATCCGCATAATTATAATAAATGTTAAAGCGTTGTAATTTTCGGCTCTTTCGGCAGTGCACTTACAGAAGCTCTAAAATAACACATGTCTTTTATTGTTTTTTTTTTTTTATTTGACAAAAGGGTCGATACTTAATGATCTCATAGCATCTTAGCAGGGATATACAAGTTATTTTTATTTTCTCCGAGATACCGAATTTTAAATGATTTTTTTTTATATAATCTCATAAATTTAACATTGATTTTCGCTTAAACTCTAATAATAGTAGCTGCAGAGTCATTTCAATATATAAGGTTCGTAACGCCATACGATTTTTTACACACGATTTTTTCGTACTGGCCTTTGAAATGGCTTCAGGCCCTCTCAAATTTTGTTCAAAAGCCAATGAGAGAGCTAGAGTGCTCTTCAGTACCGTTCAGACATGATTTCTACAGGAATCAATACAGAATTCACGCCGGAATCAAGAGGGAATTTATAAGTGAAATCAGCGGGGAATATGCTGCGAATTAAGGAAAGAATCCTAGAGGAATCACAAAAGACAACCTATAGAAAATCCCTGGAATCCCAAATAAATTTGCTCCTTTTTTTATTTAAATTTAATACTTTTATTTATGTACAATTGTTGTAAGCATTATTTCAGCATTAACGGCAATTGTCACTGGTTTCCTCTGACTACTGAAGATCATTTCGGGATTGTAAACATGTAAACATGTAAACCTAAACAGTCTAGGTTGAAGTCATATCCATGCTTTAAATCAATTCTGCAAAGGAAGTAATTGAGTGAAAATAACTTTACTCACCTTATAATATTTGAATTTATACGCAACTTTAACTATGTACAGACATATGTAGAAGTGAGAGTATATAGAAAACTAACTGCAAAGTTTCATTCAGATAGCTTCAAAACTGAGGGACTAGTTCGCGTATAATCGGACAGACGGACGGACAGACGGACAGACGGTCATGGCTAGATCGTCTCGGCTGTTGATCCTGAACAAGAATATATATACTTTATAGGGTCGGAGATGTCTCTTTCACTGCGTTGCAAACTTCTGACTGAAATTATAATACCATGCAAGGGTATAAAATACGTTGTCCGAACTTCGCGAGACGTCGGCGTTAGCCGAATGTTGTTCGAATTTTGTTTGCCTACTTTGGTTCGGACTTCAGCCCATACAATTTGTTTTTCGGACGTGCAACGAGGAAATAGGCGTGACGGGAATTTTGGTACTGAAAGGGAGCCAGTCGTTCTATTTAACGCATACAGCGACAGCCGCCTATTGTTTGTGTGCCCACATATTTTCATGCTTCGTTATTGTGGTTCTAGACCAGTGGTCGGCACGGTCCTATCCCATGTGCTTGGAAGAGCCTGGCAGCGCTGCTAGCACACAGATAGACAGACTGCTAATTAAAGCATCAGTGCTGAAAAAAGCTATTTTTATAGTACTAGCTATTGATTTTGCATAGAAAACCAAATGCTAGCTCGTTTGCTCACTCACACATATGAAATTTTTGATTGCGATTGTGATAGTGCCGATGACTGTTCTAGACATTAGAATGCGAGTCAGTCGCAAATAAACTCTCAAGCCTTTTTGTCTTGTGAGCTGTGGAAAGTAGCATTAGGGGAGTTAAAAGAAGATGCAGTTCCAGAAAGAGTGGACTCGACAGGATTGGACCAGATAGCCTCGCAACGATCATCCTAAGCATAAAACCCTTACAGTTGGGATATGTCAAGCACTGCGGACACGCGTCTGAAGCGTGGATAAAACTTAAAGAGGTTCATCAACCTAGCGGACCGGTACGCAAGATTTCGCTTTATAAAAGACTATTGCGTCTTAGAATGGCGGACGGCCAGAGCATGAACAGTTACATCAATGGATTCGCGGAAATCTTGGATCAATTTGCAGGTGTTGGGATCGATTTAAATGAGGAGTTTTTGCTATCGAAATGCGAGACAATTTGCCGGCATTCGAGAATCTGTGGATAAAGTTGAAGGAAGAGGGAGAAAGGAGAGACATCGAGAAAACGACGAGCGAGCAGGCATTGGTTGCCAGGCAACGGCCGAAAAAAAGGCAAGAGAACGGTAAAGTACTACAAATGTGGTGAATTTGGTGTCGAAGTAACGGATGGACTGTCCAGAGCAAAGAGCTGCAGTTGGTACATTCAGATGTGTGCGGATCATTTGGACCAAGTTCGATTAGGGGATCGAAGTATTTCCTTATATTTGTTCACGACAAATCAAGGCGTGTGTTTGTCTACTTCTCCAAAAGCGCAAAGATGAAGTTTTTTATAAACTTGTGGAATTCAAAAAAATGCTTGCGCAGTGGCAAAGGCCTCGAGTATGTGAACCGAGTATTTGATGAATTTCTACGAGCAAATGGGAATACAATGGTGTTGCAGAGCGTTTTAACTGGACATCGGTTGAGATGTCAAATGCTTACTCGTGCAGTCTGAACTTTGTGAAGCATTGTGGGCAAAGGCGGTATACACGGCTGTGTACCTGCGAAATAGATCTCCTTCAAGTGAGGCACATGACTCCGATGGAAACGTGAGCCCTCGATCTATCATATCAGAGTTTGTGGTTCCATTGCAGTAAAGCTTGACAAAAGTGTCCAAACGAGTAAATTCCAACCAAAGGGCACGGAATACCAAATGGTTGGGTATTCGAGGACAGCTAAATTCGGAAAGTGTTCGAGAACAGAGACGTCATTTTGATGAGAGGCAAAGTGGAGCGAAGCGTGATGGAAACGAGACTGTTTCGTTTGAATGGCAGTCCGAGGATGATCTGTCGAAAGTCTGTCCTTCGACGCACAGTGACGCGATCAGTGACGAGTTTTTCACGCAATGGCGAGAAGCGATGCGCTCTGAATATGAGGCTTGATTACGAATCAGACATGGGAAGTCACAGATTTACGTAGCAGCTAGAAACCCATCGGCTGTAAATGGGTATACAGTGTGAAACGTGATAAAAATGGAAAGGTAAAGAGATTCAAGGCCCGGCATACCTCATAAGCGACTTGGAGGATACCGTGTTCATGCAACAACCCATATGCTATACAGACAAAGCAGGAAGGGCGCTTTTACTAAAGACGGCCATATATGGATTAAGGCAGGCTGACAGACAATGGAAAATTAAACTGGATGGTGTTCTGAAGGACATTGGCTTCCATACGTTGCAAAATAATCCGTTCTTGTATAAGTGTGCGGGGTATGATAAATTAGCATTAATTTTTGTTTACGTTAACTATCTCATTATAGCACGGCAGAAGAAAACTGTTTTATTCAACATCAAGACATAGATCTCAACGGCGTTCGAGTATGTTGATAAAGGTATGTTGCTAATTGGCACAACGGAATAAGGGTCCATACAGCGAGCACCTAGCAAACGTCAAGCATGTAATGCGTTACCCGGCGTCTACTTCGGACTGCAAGCTGCACTACAAAAAGACGGGAAGCGGCTGATCATCGAACTTGGCTGCGTGGACGCAGAAAACCCGACGATCGTTTTTTAAGACTATTTGAGTGCGCTAAAACTAGCCCAGAATGCAGTGCATCATGCTAGGATAAAGCATGTAGATATAAGATATCATTTCATTCGTCAGATTGTAAATGACGGTCAGATTGTCTTGAAATATGATTCTACAAATGTAATGATTGCAGATACATATACTGACAAAGAACCTGGCGAAAAAGAAACGCAATTACGTTGTTAAAATGTTGAATTTTTACTAGTAACATTCATAATGTACTTGCATTGAGGAAGGGTGTTGACTATGAAATTTTTCCCTAAGCAATGCATGTTCGTTTTCATAACACATACCCGCGTTTGTACATAGACATAAGAATGCGAGTCAGTCGCAAATTAACTCTCAAGCTTAGCAGATCACTTTGTGCCTCTTTGTCTTAGTTGGCCTATCAGGACAAAATTAGTAGAGCAAAATATTACGATATATTTCTTAATTAAGTTTAGGACGTATTTATTTCATAAATAATAATTTTCTAACACCTCTCGGATTCGGCAACACAAATTTTTTTTTGTAAACAATAAAAATATTAGCATTAATATTTTCAATTGAAGGTTTTCATAAATAAATCTAATTAATTTAATTCAGTAAATGAAAACAGTGCACTTAAAAAATAATTGAAAACCCGGAATGGATTTCTAAAACAACAACAACATTTTATTTAAGCTTAAAAACACGAAAGGAAGCTAACTTCGGTTCGCCGAAGTTTATATACCATTGCAGATAGCAATTGAACTATAAAATAAAAACAAAATTCGAAAATAATAAAATATTTTATGAAAATATGTTGAAAACAGTAAATTATTGATTTTTTTCTGATTGTTCTTATGACAGCTATATGATCTAGTCGTCAGATTTTAGAATTAAAAACAAAATTCTTTAATTTGGAAAATAACCATGTTTCAAATTATATGAAAATATGTTGATAATGGCAAAATTATAATATTTATTTTCCTATTTTCATAAAATTAAAAAAGAAATTTTGAAATTATAAAAAGTGAGCAAAACTCAAATTTGATGAAAATGTGCTTACCATGTACCATATACCAAAGGTACAAAGATATTATAGTTTTGTGCGAGTGCAATTTTCTGTAACAGGCAGAAGGAGGAGTTACCTAAATATTGATCAGGACCACTAAAGGAGTCGATATAGCGATGTCCGTCTGACTGTCCGTCCGTCTGTCTGTATGAATGCCTAGATCTCAAAGACTATGAGAGCTAGAGACACCAAACTTGGGATTTAGACTTCTTATATCTGCACGCAGATCAAGTTTGTTTTCAATTTTTGCTACTCCCCTTTTTGGTGGAGCTATTTGAAAAAAGCTATATATCTCCCAATTTAATAAATGTAAACCACCATATTCAAAAAGTTTATGTATTTGCCAAAATTGAGATCGTGCCATTAATATTGGAGATATAGGCTTTTTACTTTATACACATTACGTGTACGTGTAGAGGCAGGCCAGGCAGAGGGCTCCAAATAAATCAAAACGTTAATTATACATTTTAGTTACGTTCACACTTTTATGAAATTAAGATTACTCTTTTCGAATTGGTTCGGGGTGCAGCTGTCTAAGCTGCAGTGAACCCGAAATGTTTTTATGTAACAAAAAATTAGTTGTTATGGGTTCGAGTCCCGTCTGTGACGAAGTCAAACTTATATATACATATATATATATATATTTTTTCCTATAAATCAAAATAAGTACAGCATTTAATACTACAAGCAAAAAATTTTTTATTACGCCTGGTGGCGGAATTGAACCCAGGCCAATTGCTTACAAAGCTATGCTTTCATCTTTACCCACCGAGCTACAGGCTTTTCTTCTGACTTAAATGACATTTGCATTATATGTAAAGTTGTCTCCCTTTTTAAGTCTTCTTACTATCTTTCTTTCATATAATTTTGGCACGCTCTTTATAATGGTTCAGGGTATTTTACTATCGGGACACCCGACCGTATGTACATCCTGTTTTTATTTTATATTCATGATTGTTACTATTTAAGCTATTGGATATAGTCGTCTGATTCTTATGGAATGAAAACCAAAATTCAGGAATAATAAGAAATGGCTAAATCTTAAATTTGATGAAAATATGTTGAAAAACTGAGAAAGTTAAAATTGATTTTGTACAAATTTTCCGGTTGTTCCTTTGGCAGCTACATATATAATATAGTCGTCCAATCCGGCCCGTTCCAACATATGTATGAGTTAGAGTATATAGAAGTCTAACTGCAAAGTTTCATTCAGATAGCTTTAAAACGGACATGGCTAGATCGACTCGGTTGTTGATCCTGATGAAGAATATATACATAAATACTTCAAAGTGTAGGCGATGTATACTTCACTGCGTTGCAAATTTCTAACTGAAACTGTAATACCCTGATAGTTTCAGTCAGAAAATTCTTGATCAGGATAAACCACAAGGGTATAATAAGATTGGAAATTCATATATTAAAAAATTGATTGCATATATTTTCATTACAGTTCTACAAAATGCAAATATACGATAACGAGGAAAAACTGATTTCAGCTTCCTGCCTAGCATTTCAATTGGAAAAGATAATGAAAACTGAGACTACAGTTGGTATTGCTTATGGAATTCTAACTACAGATTCAAGGGAAAACTGGGCTGAAGCCTATGAAATCTTGCTCGATACACCTGCCAACAGAGATGGTCTGAAAACGATTCAAGGTGCCTTGTTTACTGTTTCACTCGATCAACGTACCAATTTGAAGAAAGGGGAAGAGGACGACGAACTAATTTCTTCACTGATTCATGGAAGTGGTAGCCAAGTCAATAGCGGCAACAGATGGATGGATAAGACAATCCAATTGGTTGTTAACCCAAATGGTAACGTTGGATTCACTTACGAGCATTCGCCCGCCGAGGGCCAGCCCATCGCAATGATGATGGACTATGTAATGAAAAAGTTGTATGTAATTCCATAAGCTTAGCTTTTTGAAGTTGGTATTTACATAATACATTTTTTGTCTCAGGAAGGAGGATTCGAATTTCGGAGAATGTGGTTCCAAAGACGTCATTCCAACCGATAAAATACAATTTTGTGATCCAAATAATCGAATTGGACAATCTCTGAATATTGCGCAACAAAATCTTGATGAGCTGGCTAAATCGCTTGAGATAAAAGTTCTAAAGTTCGATAACTTTGGAAAAAAATTTGTAAAAAATCAACGCCTGGGTCCAGACAGTTTTATACAAATAGCGTTGCAGCTTGCTTTCTTTAAGTAATTTGGTTTATTAACAGTATTTATTTTTCCTCCTCTTTCATTTTGTATATGTGTGTATTTGCAGAATGCACTCCGAGCCAGCTGCGCAATATGAGTCGGCACATTTGCGTATATTTGAAGGAGGTCGGACTGAAACAATACGGTCATGTTCAAATGAATCAGTATCCTTCTGTAGGGCCATGCAAAGTAATTCGAATGATTCGAAAGAGGAACGCGCTGATAAGCTACGTAAGGCAGTAATGAGTCATCAGATGTATGCAAAGCTGGCATTGCAAGGGAAAGGCGTCGACCGACACCTGCTCGGTCTAAAGATCATGGCTATGGAAAATAATCTACCTATCCCAAAGTTTTTTTCATCGCCGGGCTTTGTGAAATCGAGTCATTATCGCATGTCAACCTCACAGGTCGCTACGAAATATGATGCGTTCATGGGATATGGACCAGCTGTTGATGATGGATATGCGTGCTGCTATAATCCTCGCGATAATGATATAATTTTAGCTATATCTGCTTGGCGTCACTGTAATGAGACTGATCTTTTGGTTTTTACACAGACTCTTGAACAGTCTTTTCTTGAAATGAAGGACATTTTAGATAACTCGACACAGAGTTCTCCTAAGTCACTAAGTAAACTGTAAAGTGTTAAAAAAATGTAAATGACTACATGTATAAGTTAGGCCAAATTTTTGACCCAGCGTCTGGCCAAAAGCTTGCGCATAGCCGGCAAGCATTGCCCATTGGAATGGCCTCTATGAGTTTCACTTTTGTTAGCTTTTAAGTTCAGTTAATTTTTGACATTCAATAAATTAAGAGCACCAGCTCCTATTAATGAAACTCCGAAACGTAGTCGTTAACTCTCTTATTAATAATTATACTGACTAAGTCACTAGGCCAGCTGTATTGAAGGGCAGTTACCCTTCCATCATAATCTTCCAATCTCAGCATAGGAGCAACAAGGCCAACTGGCCACCCACTGAATATTCGACATCAGCCATCCGGCTACTAGCTATTGGAGACTGCGGCGAGGAAAATTACATTGATCATCCCCTTCCCGCCATTGTTTATTAACCTAAATTAACCCATTTTTTACAAATTCTGTGTATTGTTTGCATTTAATTTAAATACATTTCCAAGAGCTGAGTATCATCTACGTGCAGTTATAAATAAAAATACATATATTTTATATCTCTCCCTTAGCGCAAGGGCGCTGCTGGAAAGTAAATTAATTGTACTTGTATTTAAATTATTCTTCGCTAAATATTTGCATTTAATTAAGCCGTTTGGATATGCATAAACTGTGACTTCATTTATATTATTCGTTGTGTTTTTGCTTATATCAAAAATTCTTGGTATTTGCCTTGCAATACAGTTTTTTTATTGCCCCCACTCCACTGCTGTGAACCCGATACAGCCCCATATGCATTTGTGTGACAATTTTTTATTATTCTCTTCTTTGTTTATTACAGCTCGGTTCGACAAGCTCACATACATCGTTGCTAAGGCGGCGGCTCCGTCCCCCCATAACCTTGGCCATGCCAACGGTCTCCATGGACAAACTAGCTTAAGCGGGCATTCCTTTTGCCAGTGCAATTTAGCTTTACTACATATGAGCTCTCCATTCCTACGGTACACAATGGGGCCGCAGACTGGTTTTGGTGACCAAAAGTCATTTTTCAATAGTTTTCAAAATAATTTTTTTTAAATATTATTACGTTAAGAAAACATTGCGCTTCAATGTTGCATACCAGAAATTTTAATAGAACGGTCCAGTGTTGAGCACTCAGACGCTGTTAACACTCTCTGTACTGGAGTGGGCGGAGGAACAATTCCAAAATAAGGCCGGCTTCGCTGGGGGTGGTTGCTGGCTGCAGTGATCTCTGACTCCGATGTCAAAAAAAATCCCAAGTCCCGAAAAAAAGTAGTCGGCGGTTTTCACTCCACAATATAATCTCCGTTTATTCACTTCAGTTTCGATTTTTATAACTAAAACTTAAGCCTACAAAGGAAAAGCCTGGGACCGCGGAGTGGTGGGTTTCGTCGGAGAGGGAGAGCCAACGGAGAGCGTGAGTGCAAGCGAGAGTGCAAGCGCCAGTGCAGCGCTCGCTCTCACACTGCCGCCCAGAACTAAGCGCCCTTGTGGCGCGAACATTCTCCCCCCCTTGCGGCAGCAAAGCAGGTCTACTCCTCCTTGCAGACTCCGGAAACGGTCCATCCGAAAACGGTGCTCTGAGCGACGGGCAGCCCATCTTCCAGCTTCAGGAACCCCGGTTGGATCAGCTTTGGGAACACGTCTGACCCCAACGCGAGGGAAATGGTCGATGGGCGATGGAACAGCTCGTCTGCGAGCCGGATGTCG
>VNJN01007283.1:46501-98666 GCA_008042485.1 Drosophila mayri | reverse complement strand
AAATTAAATAAAAAAGGCCAAAAGACTAAGGCAACGAACTTGGCGGTACCGATTTAGTTTTACTTTTATAGTATTTGTTGATATTCTGGCTGGGGTTATAAATTTATATACATATATTATATATTATATATTATATATTATATATTATATATTATATATTATATATTATATATTATATATATTTATATACATATATTATTGATCAGCATCACGACCTCTTAGAGCGAATGTCTAGGAGCTCTAATATTTGCTCCCCGTTTTTGTATGGAGCGGATCGGGAGGTTTGAGCACTGTTAAGCAATTTTCTCATAAACTGTCGTTAGGACTTTAATGAAACTTTCTGGGATAATACTTGAATAAGTGCTTTAAAACCTGGCATACCGTGCATTTGCGCACGACCTCTTTAGGGGGAGCAATCTCCAAAAAGTTGGAGCCTTGATTTTTCAAATGGGTATTTAGGGTACTTGCGATGCTCAACTTTTCCCAAAACCAAGAAAAACTATTAGTACATTTAATTCTCTACATGCTGGAAGTTTATTTGGATCAAATTAGTCGCTTATTTACAAAATAAATAAAAAATAAAAAATGTCTCCGTGTTCCATTTTTCCACCGTTCCGTTTCGACGCTAACTCACCGGCGCTAATTTGACGCACATTTTTAAAAGGTAGTTTAAAAGGGCCGTTAAAACTAAAACGCCACCTAGCAGCCGCAGTTTGAAATACAAAATGCAACATATGTGCTTGTGGGTTTTGTTCTGTTTGTATGTGTGTACCAGTGATCACACTATCGCAATCCAAAATTGCTTATGTGTGAGTCAGTAAACATATGTTTGTTGCAACTACATTACAATCTGCAATAAAATCTGTAAATAAACATGTAAACAAATACGAGCGGTAGACCAATGCAGCTAATGCTCTTATCCAATAAGTTTGCTTGTAGCTTAAACTATCCTGGTAGCTTTATATACATAAATAAATATCATATTTGATATAAAATATTTTATTATATTCAATAAATTATTATAATTAATAAATGATAAGTTAAATATATATATAAGCAAATGTCTCCTGAACTGAATTTACGGATCTGATTTACTTTTATATTTTTACTTCATTAATTCGTATTTTTGATAACGGAAATGAAGGTAAAGGAGGTTATCGATGCCTTGGCAAAAAAAAGGCTGTTAGATTCAAACAATTGTTTAGCTTTAATCATTAAATCAAATATAATTGTTTGCCATCGTTTATTTCTGATTTAAAAAAATGAAAATGTATGGATTTATTTTACACATGTTTTAAGGGAATTCAAAGAACACAACTAAAATTGAAACGCTGCTAGGATAGCGAGAGGCAGTATAAAATTAGTAATGGAAACTCCCGATGCCTGGCTCGGAGCCCTCCGCTCCATCTGGTAAAACATGGCAGAGACGCTCAGCGGTAGGGCCACCTGCTGCTCGGAAGCATCGAACTCCAGGTCATGTCGATGGCCTAGAACTAGGCGTGCGCTCTCCAGCACCCGTTGATGCGGGGCTGCTCCATCAAGCAAGGCCAGATCCGCGACATGGAACTCGTATCTGACGCTCAAGAACATATTTCGACAGGTTAGGCTTTGCTGGACATCATCGTAAACTCCCTGCACTGATGGCGGAGCTTCATTGGGCTTCTCGGGGTAGTGCAGCTGCAGAGGCAACCATTTTTCCGGCTGAGGTCTACCAAGCCGAGAGACAAACACCTGACCCACCTCCTCCAGGGAGCTGCAATTATACGGAAATAATTGGCTCCAAATACGGGACTGCAGGCCTTCGCAGTAATCAGTGTGGTTGGCATTTTCATGGAGAAGAGGCGCTGCTTGCTGGAGCTGGCATTGTTTAATGATATCCACACCCAGGCGTAGGACTTCTTTTTCCTCCTGTTTGGGTTGACAGGACATTCCGCTAAACTTCCGTGTAAGCAGGGGCAACCAGTGAAAGTCCTCGAAATTCTGTGGCGCATTAAAGTAGCTCAATTGCTTCTGCTCCTCACTGTTGTTTTGTGGCAGAATTCTGGAGAGGATTACGGGAGAGCCGGGCAAGTATCCCAGTGGACCTGAAGTGGGCTTAGCAAGTGACTCATTTTGAGCTTTAAAATTCACCTTGTAATGCAACCACAGGGGTTCGTTGTCTTCCCCCTCGAAGGGTTCACCTTCAATCAAGACTTTGACCCCCATTATATTTGTGAAATTGTGTGTCACCTGAATTTCCACTTTCTCCGCCAAAATCTCCACTTGTGTATCATTTTCTCGCTCTAGGCAATTGAATTTTCCATTGTCCCCTCTTTGGCATACTTCAATAGCTAGTCCCACCGCATCCCGCTCGTCTCTATCATGGGGCAGGGGTAACACCTCGTGTGTGGCGGTGAAATTGAGGATGCTCCAGAGACTCTGCTGCAGCTGGGAGGAGTTCCTCATCAAACAGTTGCTGCTGATTGGCTGCAAGTGTCGTATAGACTGCTTTAGTTGGCAATGCGGGCCCTCATAGGCTATGGGCAGATCGAAGGTGGTCAGTTGTTTGCCCTCCGACTGCAGCAATTGCAATGCCTGCCTGAATTTGTAATGGGATTCCGAGGATGCACTCTGCGCTGGAGAATCTGTTTCGTAGGCTTCCAAAAGGTCTGGCCATCTCCGATAATGCGATGCATCAAAATCTGCGGTCAGTGGCTGAGTCTTGGCGGGTTTTGTGTTGTTGCGAAAGACACACAGCCAACCGTCGTTGATCTGGCAGGTGGGCAGCCCGTGGGTGTAATGAAAGTCCTCGAGTCTAGACTGAAGTAGTGGCAGACCCGAGTCTGGATGGCAATCGAAGATATGCCGAGTCTCTGGCGGGCAGTCACGGTCACAGCAGCAGTTAAGATCGCACATACTCGACTGCAGATCGCAGGAGCAATAGTACAGTGGGTTTTCCTTTAAAACCAGCGGATGGCCAGGAGTCTCGGTAGCATTAAGGGGTTGTACTTGCACCTTCGGAGCCGATGTTGTGGTGATGGCTGGTGCTTCTGTGGCCTTGGGGCGGGGTGGAAAGATGTTGCCAGGTGTGCTGGCCACCTCGAGCAATGGGCTAATAGAGCTGACAGTGTCACTGCTGGCGGCAATTGTGGTAGTCGGTAAATCCGTTGTTGTGGGTGGCAATGTTGATGTGGGATTGGAATTGTGCGATATTCCTATTTTAACTGAATTTGAGGGCAACGTGGCCATGCACAATATAGCTATAAGCAGGAGTCGCTTCATGGTGGCTACTTAAACTCCACGCCGTAGTCCTCAAACTTCCGAAAGATTAAGCTCAGATCAACAATTACCTTTCCAGAGCTGAGGGTGTGCAGTTTGTAACTAAGAAACAAAAAATATAGTGTCTAAAAAAATATATATATTAGTTTAAACTCCCATCTTACCGCTCAACACCAGAATACAGCAGATCCGTCTTGCTAAGAGCCGCTCCCCCGCCTCCAAATTGCTCCTTGATCGACTGCCACCAGCCGTTAGGAGCCACCTTCCAGGTGCTAATCTCCAGGCGATGTGACCCGGGCGTGGTCGGCACGTGCACAAAGCCGTAGCCCACCGGCCAGGATTGTTGCAGGACGTTGACAGCGTACACTTCCACCAGCAGTCGGGGCCAGCCGAGAACGGATGCGGCACTCAAATGAATGTCCAGCGGCTGGGCGAAGTCAGAGCAGTTTTGCAGCCGGTGTGAGCTCACGTGACTCTGACCCTCCACCTCGCCCTGAACTAGACGCCAGGCGTTACCTGCCAATGGAGAGAGATATATATATATGTATGTATATATATAGCCAGAATCCTGGACAGGCGCATGGTGCCGCACTTACCGCTCTGCAGACTCCACTTGCAGTACAGGTGTGGCTCTTCAAAGTCAACTGCTTTCAATATCTGCCCGATTATGTGCACCTCCGCCATCAATTTATGAAGCTTGATGCCCAAATAATACCTTCTAGCCGAATGGGTTACGAGTGACAGCCAGCCTGAAGTTTTCAGTTTGTTGTTTTGTGTGTTTTGGCACCTGTCCGTTGGCAACGTAACCGGCCAACAGGGCTGGAACTGCCAACTCAACCGGTATGAGAACTGGTTCAAAGCTACTAGCGGTGGTGGTGGCCTCTAGGACTTGAATTTTTAGGCTAATAATCCTTACCACTGAGGCAGAACAATAACAATTATATATAATAATAATAATTATGATTTTATATGATAATTTATAGCAA
The DNA here is from genome assembly GCA_008042485.1 of Drosophila mayri. Classification (NCBI taxonomy): domain Eukaryota; kingdom Metazoa; phylum Arthropoda; class Insecta; order Diptera; family Drosophilidae; genus Drosophila; species Drosophila mayri. Next base: position 94,422 of record VNJN01007283.1, on the reverse strand, counting down.
TAACTTCCACTTCAACTGAAGATATTTTATATTATTGTTTATACCTTTAAAATATAGTCATTCACTATGAAAGGATATAAAGAAATCTATAAATAAATAAATAAATATAAATCTATAAATTTAAATTAAATATATTTAACAGCTTTATAATCATAACAAGAAACATTTCGAGATTTGAGTCTGATCGACTTTGAAATACTGGATCCCAAAGATTTGTTTAAATGAATTAAATCCCAAAGATTTGTTTAAATAAATTGAATGGTAACTTAAATATATATTTTCCCGTAAAAAGATTCAATTATTGTTGCAACAGTTAAGAAACTATTTATATTTCATTGTTTAAGGCTTAAGTATTGCCTTTATTTCAACCGTAGTTATTATTCTCATTTATTAATATTTATTCGTATTTGTCTCCAAATTTTATTTAAAAATGTTTAAACTTGTAATTTTATTACCTAAAAAATATATCTATATTAATTTAAACTAAAAAATATTTGTAAATTTTCAAAGAAAAGGATCTTTAATAATTTAAACTAAAAAAATTTGTTGTAATGTTGCACAGGCACCATGAAACTAGTCCAGAGAATTCACTTGAGGGAATACCAGGGGTCTTCCTTCACCTGTGGAATATTATACCGAATTTTGACAGGCGCCAGGATATGCATTATCATGTGCTTGCACTCGCTGGAGGCTGATGGTGTCTTTGGGAAGACCAGCGATTGATTGATGCGTTTCAGCAGGATGTGGACATTGGAGCCGTCGTAGGGTAGCCGTCCAAATACCATCGCATAGCAGACCACGCCACTGGCCCAGATGTCCGACATGAAGGGATCATAGGCCACACCTGATAAGGTCAAAGGATAATGCATTATCCTCAAAGTGAACAGAAAACTTACCCTTTAGAATCTCAGGGCTGGCATAGGCGTAACTGCCGCAAAAGGTCTTGGAAAGGATTACTTGATTGTCAGAGGTTCTGGTGTCCTTGCGCGCAAACCCAAAGTCAATGAGTTTCAGGTTCCAATTCTCATCCAACAGCAGGTTCTCGCACTTGATATCCCGATGCACTACACCCTTGCTATGGATATACTCCACGGCACTTATGAGCTGCTTGAAGAGAGTCCGCGACTGCGGTTCATCCAGGAATTTCCGCTCCCGCACATAGTCCAGCAGTGTTCCATTCTCGGCCAGCTGCATAATCAGGTAAACCCTAGGGAAGTCGTTTAATTAGAGTCAGGAATTAAGAGTTATCTCGATGGAGAAGCTTCACTCAATTAAATTCTTTTTAGGGGCTATAAAGCAGACTCACCTGTGGCTGGTCTCGATACTCTGGTAAAAAGTAATCAGGTTCTCATGGTGTAGACCCTTCACTGCTTCAATCTCGCGCGGCAGGAACTTTTGCGTGTACTCTGAGGGAGCCTTGACCTTTGAGATAATTTTCACTGCCACCCGTTTGCCATATTCCTCAGAGAATCCAATCTTGACCTTGGCGTAGTTTCCCGTACCAATCACTTTGCCCAGAATGATGCCATGCTCCTCGAGAATTGTTTTCTGCGGCTTTGACTTGTCTTCGTTGGGTCCATTAACCGACGCTGTCCTTGCTTGTGGTCGATCGCCAAAGGTATATACCTTTTGCTCCTGGCGACGGCCCGAATTCTGGTCAGTAACGAGGTCTTGTGATGAGCTGGCTCCGATGACTACCGAAAGATTTGATTCTTTTAATTGGATGTAACACGCCCCGAGTGTTACAAGTACTTACCTTCGCCTTCGGGTTTTCGCTTTGGCGCTGCCGCCATTTAATTGGGTACAAAAATTGCTATTCTGCAGCTCCGCCAGTATGCAGCTAATATTTTTAAAAGGATGCCGTGCCCAAGAATCATAAAAAGAAAAGCATATTCTAAAATTTTTAATTTTGAAAGAGCCTCAATAAAAGTAGTCTGACATTTTGTGAGAATTATTTCAAACGTGAAAGGAACCCAACGGCAAGGTTATGTTTGTAAGCGCTTGTGGCTTTATCAAAGTCAATTAGTCAATACTATCTGATTTTTAATATAAATTAGATATATTTTAATATACTTTCTGATCTGCTGATCCGCAAGAAAATTACTAAATCTCTTATATATGTAAGCTTGTTAAGAGTGCTAAGTATTTACTTTGAAATCAAAGTCAGCCTACGAAAACATAAATTTCAAATTAATCTTAACTTTATTTATCAACAAAAAAAATTTAAAAAGTAATTATTTTACTTATCTTTAAGGATGACTTATTTTTTTTAAAGGGATGTTGATATGGGGTCACCAGGAGGTTGGCGCGGTTCTTTGTGGGTCATCCAAATGTTGTATTTTCATGTCGTTTGCTTTTAAACGTCTGAGCATTTCCGCTTATTGCGATGCACTTCAATAACAATTTAATTAAAAACTGAAATCCTTCTCTTCTCACATCAACACGAAAGTAAGCGAATAAATACATATGTATATACAGATGTGGACAAAATAAGAATATGAATGAACTACAGTTTTTTAATTTATTTCAAATATGTTCTAAGTTTTTAGTTTAATAATAAGGTTTTATTGAAAAATATGCACTGCCTGTTTCATTACATTTTTAACATAATAAACCTATTTTTTATAAAATTATTTCAGAAAAGAACTATTTTATAAAATAAAAACTTCAAGCTCTGTCAGTTTGAAGAAGAAATTAATTAAATCAAATTTATAAAAAGTATATTAAAAGCTAAGTATTTTGAAATATTTTTATGAAAATGGATATTATAGTTTATAGCTTTAAGTTCTTAAATAATATCTTATTAAATTCGAATCGCTGTAGCTTTCTTCAGTGCTATTATATTCGCTGCTGCAACTGTCATTTCAAGTGAATGAACTTTATACATATGTTCGTCTGAAAATAATGAATAATTATACCCTTTCAGAGGGTATTATATGTTGTTTTTTTACCAGAAGTTTGTATGATACTGAAAGGGAATTCCTTTAGCTATGTTTGTATATAATTTAAACTGATGTGGAAACTGTGTATCTTAAGATATAGTTTATTTTCAATCCAAATAAAACTCAATAATAATAATTCTTAAAAATTAACAGAATTCTTCTACAATGATATATTTTATGAAATGATTTTATCAACTATATATTTATTGCAATGCATGCAATTTTAATTGAAGTGCATTGCTACTATATTGTCGTATTTATCTTTTTTAATAGAATAAAAACACAAAGAATCTGAAGCATTTGTTAGTTGAAATAATAACAACAACCGATGCAAAAACATGTTAAAATAATTCGTAGGTAAACATGCAATATTTTTGTTGGTTTAACAAAACTCCAACTTTTCATATAATTTGTTTTTTTTTTTAAGATTATTTTAGATAGAACAAAAATTAAAATATAAGGAAAAAGAGCATTTACAAGGCTACAAATGAATATGAGACAATTTTTAATAATTCCACTCACCTCCCCTCCCGGCCGCCGTTGCCATCATTGGTTATTAAAAGTTGTTTACGTTGTTGGTGTTCTGCTGTTCTGTTGCGGAACAGCAACAGTTTTATATATTGTTATTATTACACTACAACGTACAGTGCGGCCCTGTACGAGAGCTGTGAACTCATTTAATTAAAATAAAATGCCACAAAAAATAAATGTTCGGGAATGCGTTCCCCGTTGCCACAGATTTCCTCTCCCCGGGCGTGGCAGTAAAAAAATGGCAGCGAAAAATGGACTGCAAAAAAATCAAAAAAAAAAGGAATAATTCAGGAATGGCGGCGCGACTTAGCGAACTTTTAGCAATTTGCACACAAAATTAAACAACCTCCGAGCTAAGGGGGAAATTTGCAAATTATAATTATTTTATACCTGGACCGAAAAGGTAAATTTGCCTTTCACTCCACAATACGCGGCGCTGGAGAGCTTTCCATAAGCCAACACACTTTCGTGGCTGTAAAAGGCACACAGCCTGGGCGTTGGCGGTCTAGATGAGCTCCCATCATCACAGAGATTCGCAGGACTGGCAAAAAGGAAGTCGTGTAACAAGCGCTAGAGGCGCGGCACTGGGCCACCACCAATTAAGGCTTACAACTTTCAATTAAAAACTTTGCAGCGCATTGAAAAATGCAGAAGAGTGACAGGTAAGGACGCAGAAAAACTCTGGTTTTCGTTGAAGGAAAAACCTCGATCGGGATCTATTATTAATTATTTCAACAATTTTATTACAGTCTAAGGTTTGGTTTATTTTAGTTTTCTAAAGGTTGATCATGTATCATGCTAAGCTGAGCTAAGCTTATTTTTACAGGATATCAAGAAATTGAAGCAAAGGCAGGGTAATTCCTACCTGACGCAGAATAGTATCTTTTTTTTTGCCGATTCCACATGCCTCCGCCTCTCCAAGCTGACCATGTTAATGTCCCGCCATTACGTTGATTTCACAATATCCCTGCACATCCTGTCTGAAGCACTGGCGGCACCGCTTGCCGGCCCGAGGCCTGCACTCTGAAACTCTGCACGGCAATGTCAAAATTGTTTGTGGCAGTTGCCACCGCAGCTGCGTTGCCTGCCAGCGGAAATGCCGCTGCACTGGACACAGAGATACAGGGACTCAAGGACCCGCCGTGCACCACCCACTTTGCATCGCCAGTTGTGGCAAAAGCAGAACTGACAAAACAGCAAAAATGACAACTGAAATATGCGATGCTGGGCAAAACTCAAAAGGAGAAAGGAGCAGCAGAAAGCAGCCTGCAGGATCTGCGTTATCCCTGCGTGGACCCTGAGCTGACTGCAAGAGCGTTGTGGTTTGTGTCAGGATGCGAGCGCCATTAAAGGTGGATGCATTATGTGTATCCTGATCAGCTATGAATGCTGCACAAACAAGGTGACTGGGTCAGTGTATTCTCCACAGGATATTTCCCTTCTGCTGTCACATTATGTCTCTGCCAGCTGTAGCTTTCGACACTGTCAACACAATCCTGCAAGGAAACGATAAAGAATATCCTTGCTGCAATTCTTCTTAACTTATCCAGTTGAAGCTGCCCATCCGGCATTGCAACTTCCTCTTGGAGCCTCTTTACATTTATTTTCGTGCTTCTGCATAATAAAGCAAAGCCCATTGTTGTGGTCAGTTCTGGTTTAAGACAAGACATGTGTAAGGATTGGGAATTAAAGGGTTAATATGCCGTTAATCTTTGGTGTATTTGCTTAAGGAAAGGTAAGGTAAAGATATAACATGAGTTTGTTTAAATTTCAGCTTTATTTTCTTCTATTTTAAACTCAATGCCAAGAATAATCCCCTCTCCACACTCCCATTCCAAAACTCATGTGGAAACATTCCGTTCATATAATATTAAAACCCATTTTTAATTGAAAATTAATTGAAATAACAATTGCAATGGCTTCAATTTATCCAACTGTAGTCTACCCTGCCTCGATACAACCTCCCTTCGTTCCTCTACATGTAGCCAACATCTCTATTTCCATCATCATAATTCCTTTTGGGCGAATTTATTCCAATTTCATATGATTCCATATCAATTGGCATTTATGCACTCACAAATATGTACATATGTTGTTTGTCTGTTTATCGAGATAATTTGTAATGGGTTAATGCAAACCAAAAATGCATTTATCAGTCAGGCGAGTGGCCTCTGTACTTGAAGTTCGAAATCAATTAATACTCAATTGTAATTTACGAAGCTTTCGAATCGAACAACGAGTGCTGACATAAATTAGCCAGAGACAGAGCACTAATTTAATTAAGTGGATTTGCAAATTTGTTGAATGGTATTAGTTGGAATTGAAATTTGTGAGTGATGCTGCTCCACTTTGGTGTATGTACCCTATTATGTAATGAAATGCAATGCAATTTTCTGGTGAGTTTTAAATGGAAATGAATAACAAAAAGGTATATTTACTTTCTTTAAATAATAATACATTCGGGCTAACATTATGGCATTATTGTAAATGTTAATTTTACTCATTTTTCTGTTCGATTTTTTTCTAAGTAAAAATATATATATCTCTTTCTAACGTTGTCACCTGAGCAACAATGGCAACACATTTTTAGTGGCCTCTTCGCTTCCAGCTATATTCTGAGCCTACTTTGTCAACTGAGCATTCTACATTTTCAAATCAAATTAACTGACTTTCATTTCAGTAAAAGAGGCAAAAAAATAAATGTATATAAGACTCCCTTACTTTTCGTGTTGACTTGTTTTGTATTTCCATTTCATTTTTTTTGTCGAGTTTGTATGTGGAAATGTACTTTTTGTCGCCATTTTCTTTTGGGTAATTCGAAGCCTGTATCGGCAACAAGGACTCTATCGCCTGCATCCACCATCTCGGAATGGTTGAAGAGGGGAAATGAAACTGTACAGGAACAGGAGCTGACTGCGACTGGTGGGGGCATCTCGAACGGCAACCAACTCAGGTCCTTTGAAATACATTTGACAGGGCATTATGTTTCACAGGCGCCTGCTGGATGCCAGGAGCTTCCGTCATGAAAATGATTTTTATTAAAATTCGGTAACAATTACAGAGTGGAGTGGGGGCTAGGCTTGATGGAAGTAAATTCACCTGAAGATGTCTCACTTGTTTAGCACTTATTTTTATACCTGCTTTCTCTGGCTTGAGTCCTTTTTACGTTATATTGGGGACCCCTGTATTGAACAACATAAATAATTCTTTTTGTATTGGAACAGATTTTTTCAGTTGCATCTTGAAACTTAAAGATTTTACAGGATGAAGCACTTAGGATTTAAATAAAAGGTTTTCTTTCATTTGTGTGTTTTTGAAATAGTTAAGACAGCTCTCCCCTACATATACATGTTTATATATTATATATTATTTTAATTTACGTCGCTTGTTGCTATAATAAGGATCTTGATCCTGTGTCAATTGAGGCCTTCTTGCTTAGTTTTCAGTTACCACATCAATCGAAAGGGCACAAAACAGAAACAGGTATTCCCCGACGAGCCTAGATGGACTTCCCCCTTCTCCTCAGCTCAGTCTCTGTTTGAATTCTTCCTTTCGGATCCCCCAGCTGCTGTTGGTGTATTGTTAGCATATTTTATGCAATGACAATGGCTTTGGCCTCGCCACTGTTGGTAGTTTATAAATCATTTGAGATAAGCTGCTGCACAACGTGCACCACCTGATGTCTTTTTGAGAGGATGCCGACCCCATGCCGGCAACACGATTCACCCACCACAGCCCACTTTGCTCCACTCTGCTCCCCGCCATTACCCCAGCTCTTTCCTGGCACTGGCCACGATGGAGTCTTCTTGTATGTTAAAAACTGCAGACAGCGACTGAATGGGTACAAAAACTGGAAAAAGGTACGGCCTGCCAGGGGGAGGGAGAGAACATAACAAAATTGAAAAACAAATTGCAAAAAAGAGAAATAAAAATAAAACAAAAAATAAAACGTAAGCAAAATGAGTGATGTTATATGAAAAAGAGGAAATACTCTTTTGGAGAATATCTATCATCAATTTTTGGATTATGTAATGATTAAGTTTTAAACCGAAAGAATTTTAATAATATTTACTTTGTTTTGTTATTCGAATTATAGAATTTATAGTAATGTTGAGACCCTCAATTTATTTCTTTATTTTAAAATTAAATTATTTGTTATGCAAGTATTTTTCTAGATTTATTAATTAGGAAAGATGATGCTAGTTGAAGGATTAAGAACCAGTTGAAAACTATATTTGGAATATATTTCTATATAAATATTACTTTATTTAAAGGTAGATACATTAAAGAAAATAAAAAAATCACCTGATGCCTGTATGAAAGATGTATAGAATCTTTAATTACTTTTACAGTAATCAAAAGCAATAAAAAAACCCCACAATTTAAGCTAAAATAATAATTTTAAAAACGTTTTCTCAATACCCTAATGTCACAAACATAATGCCCAACCAGTTATGCCTTTTCTCCCCCAGTAAGCCAAAGTAAAAATGGTTTGCGGTGTGTGTCGTAGAGCAAAAATATAAAAATGTAAATAGCATAAAAAAGGAAAGCGTGCAACGGTAGCACTTTTCCAATACCTATATGAGGGGGCAGAACCCATCACCCAAGGACGGGGGGCCGTGTGGGTGCCAGTGCCAATGCCATCACAGATCTCCTTCGTCATGACTGCGCCATGCCGCAGAGTTCAAGCTGTTTAGCTTTCATGTGACAAAGTAAATTTCAATATATTGAAATTGTTATTTAAGTAGAGTGCACGTGGAGTCCGACCGATAGAATGGAGCGGCAACTACCAGCTGTTGTCAACCCCTCCAAGTCGGCCCCAACCTCCTTCTGCCTGGTCCCTTGGCTTCCTGTAAATAGTGTCATAAATAAATTGCCGTGATTTATGTGCCAGCCACCAGAGATAGAGAACCCTACAAGGAGGGGCAGGAGGCAGAGGGGGGAATAATGACAACAATAACAACAAAGTCATGCTAACAAATTGCATTTTAAAATGCAACCCAAGCGATTTCCTAACAAAACTAGTATGGAATACAGTTGCCGCAGCATATCGCAGGAGGCAGGACATCAGCGAAACCAATATGGTGGCGCACAGCTGACTGGGAGGGAAGGGATGAGTGGGTGGCAGGAGAAAGTGGGAGCAGCTGTAGGTCCAGGCCCAGTAAACGATTTAATTACAAAATAAAGTAATTTTTTATTGAATAACCGCCAAAGTTGATGGAAAATCGATTCGGAAACAGAGAGAATACATATTTATGCACAGGGGAAAAATAAATGTTTTACTAAATATATGAAAATATTGTTTTAATGAAATATTTATTTCTATTCTACTTTTGAATAACTTTGTATTAATTGTTTTGCTTTATTTTTAATAAATAATACTTTCTTGCAATTATACATCAAGGCCGTTGGGTAATTGTTGGAATATAATGTGAATATAAAGAATATTGAATATATTGTTATTTATTTGAAAAATATATTTTTATTTTAAAGAAATTGGTAAGTATAATCAATAAATAAACCTCAGCAAATGCTAGTAGGCACTCAAAATAAATTTTAACTTTTAATTAATATAATAAAACGTATATGTTTTATATTATTTGTTCAAGTTTTAGTTTGGTCAAAAGTACGTTAAAATAATAGGGGTACGCATTTTTATTTAACGTCGTTTTTTGCTTTGTGTACATAGCTTTTAGTGGGCAGTCTTAATGGCTTAAAAACTGATCGATTCTCATTTTTGGTTTGGTGGGAAACACCGTTTGCACAACAGCTTTTTGATGAAACCAGTCCCTCAAAGATTATGTTCATTTTAGTATTTATAATAATACAATATACGAAATAAAGCAGTTTTTTATAACAGATTTGTTAAGCTATTAAAAACTAGCATAGCAAAGTTTTCCGAATTAAATTTAAGGCTTTTTGGCTAAGTTATGGTTTTCGTAAATTTATTTATTTTTTTATCCCAAAAAAACGGTAGCTTGGGCTATCAAGCCCCCAAGGGCTTGTAGAATGTAGCGAATGGGGCGACCCTATAAATCGATCACCGACGCTAATTTGTCGCAAGTGAGTTTATAAGTATTTATTGGTAAAGGATAATAGACAATATGTGTTAGTTTTTCAAGAACATTTAATTATATTTTCTATTAGGTTAACAATTATATTATTTCTTTTAACTTTATGTACATACATTCCTTTGCTTTTCCCATGCTTTATTTTTAAATTACAGTTGCCTGTTTCGATTAGCCGCCTATGGTATTTGCAATTGCATCATCGATTTAATTACAAATTAATTGCTTTATCATTGGCAACCGCTTGGCCGTCATTCAGAACAGACACTGCGATGGCCTGGCCTCAATGTGCCATGCTACAAGCCCACACCAGACCATCTCTCCGCCCCGCCTGCTCTGATTTCCATGGACACCACCCATTTGACTAAAGCCTTGGTCAGGTCATCAAGCGAATCGCTGGCAGCTGCCGTTTATTTTTACATTTCGCGTTGGGGCTGCATTACTTTGTAATTATTGCGCAAATGGTTTGTTTGCATATTGATTACAGCTGCAAAAAGCCAAGCACTGGCCGCCCTTCCCATCTCGATTCAGCCCCATGTCCTGGCTGGTCAGAGGCCACAGAGCATGGCGAAGGTATGTACCAGGCAGGCACTGGCCACATGGTTTAAGTTTATACGATTCCCTTCTTGAAATAGGAAAGAATCGAAAATAAATACGTTTGATATATGAACCATTTGTGATTTATTTTTATTTTTAATTATATTTGAACGAGGCATAATGTTATGTTTGTTTGTCAAAGGTGTTTAGCAAATGTATTATCATATCTTATAGTTTTTATATCAAATGTTTTCCTTTGTTTATAATTTATGTTAAATAAACATCCTCTTGAAAATCTCTCTGTCTATTTTTGGTAGTCTGACGTTCGGTGTCTTTTGTAATTTTTATTATATTTTCCATGCCACTACCTACATGCCAGCAGGACAAAGCAGCCGATGAAATTGTATTACTTATGTCCATTTTGCACTTCCTTTTTAGGAAATTTCTTTAACTAATGTTTTTAGTCCATACTATGGACAAAAAGTATTTTTTTGTTAGTTCCATGACAATCTTATAATGATTAAAATAACAGGAGACAACAGGCTGCAAAAAAAGGATAATTTCAAGGTTTTTTAAAGGATATTTTCCAGTTGCATTTATGACTCCAGCTAATGTTATTATATAAACTATCTGTATAAATCTCTTGACCAAAAAATTTAAGTAAAATTCTACACTTTCCAGTTGAAAGTTTCCACAGTGAAATTCTCCTATTTGAGCCCTTTTCATGTCCCCAGGGAGTATAACCTCACAGGCTCCTTTGTCATCGCTGCTGCTGTCAGTGTGGCTACTGGCCAATGCAATTGGCGGTGCAAATTCCATTATTCGTAAATTTGCCACTGCTCAGACCAGGCAATTTCCTCTGATTTAATTTTAGTAGCAAAGCAACCACAAAGAGACGGGCGGCAATATGAGTGGCGAGTAGTGGTCCTGAAAGGAAATCAATCTGGCAAGCTAGAACGGATATATGCAGCAACCTGAAGGGGAAAGGATCTTAATGATTTTTGGATATTCGTTGGAGAGCTAGAATAATATTCTAGAATAACTAAATCAATTTTTAATATCTCGCAGATATCTTAATAAATTTTTAAAAGGAAAAACTAAATGTATTAAATGCAAATGCAATTTAAGCGGATTTTTTTTGAACATTTTCGTAAATTTGATATACAAATATAGAAAAGATGGCACAATACATTTACTCTGTATTTCTTTTGTTAATTTTTACCTTCTTTGATTAATCAAATAGTCTGTTAATGCACTCTTCTATGTGACTTTCTTAATTTTAGCTTTCTTCTTTGCTATTTTCTTGCATGTTTTAATTTTCAGTATGTCCTTTAATGCCCTTTTTCTAGCTAAGGAGCCTTAGCATTAGGTTTCACCTCTCAGGCCCAATGGAAATACATCCTAAAAACAAGTCACCTGTTTTATCTGTGACCAGCCTGTAATATACTTGCCTTTATCGCTGTATTATATTTGGTAATTCATTTTAAAGAAACAGATACAGGTGATTATTAAGACAAAGTTGTCCCTCTTTTCTAACACCTTAAATCCTCATGCAACTCCCAGAATGCCGCAATCTAGGAAGACCTCAAAAAACTATAGCATTGGCTCGGCCAAGAAGGCTTCACAGCAGTCGAAAAAATCTTTGCCAAAGCTACCCGAGGCTCCAAATGAAACAGCTGGAAGTTTTGTATATACCCCCAAAGCGGAAGGTCCTGCAAAACGGTCATGTCCACACCGAAAGCAATCGGGCAGGAAGGCAAAGGAGGAAAGAGCCATTGCCAGTTTTCGAAATATCGATTTCTTTGGCAATCGCGACTCGAACACTGTGCTGACGGTTCAGAATCTTGAGTTTCCGGATGTCAACATCACGCGCACTGAGCTGAGCAAGCGGGACGAGTGCGGCAAGAGTGTCGTCCGCGATAGGGGCCGAGATTTTGGTAGCACAAGCAACTCCCACTTTCGACACGGTGTGGAGACCGTTAAGATCAAAGAGAACAGCTGCTCTGCGGCCAGTACGCCGAAGAGGTCGCGGACCGAAAGTTACCATCGCCAAAGCTTCCGACCGATAATAGGTGCGCCAGGATCAGAGGAGCTGGTGGACTCGGCTCACGAGCCCTCCACCCATCCGCCCAACTTCCAGGGCGACGAATGGAAACGGCCGTGCTCGGCCAGCTTTGTGGCTGGTGCTCATCGGACTCGTGTTGGTCGCTGCCCAAAGGATTACGAGCAGTTGGCCAAACTAACGGCGGCGCGCAGAAAGTTTTTCCTCACGCAGGATCCGCGGAAAACCTACTGCCTGATTAATCCAGTGGCTATGCGCCACAAGCCGCTGACTAAGGAGGAGGAATTCACCTTGATTGGCAACCTGGTCAAGCATGGCGACAATCTCTGCGCCAGCACCGGCTCGGAGACCTCGGAGACGCACATCTGCGAGATAATTGACCTGCAGAACCCAATGGGACTGGACTTCCACGGCATGGACTACAAGACGACCTATGAGCAGGACGAGATTGAGGACCAGAATGCTTTGACCTTTTGGCGCGTCCAGCGGTACATGGCGCGACGTAGGGTGAAGAAAAACACAAAGGTGAATGTGGAGAAGGAACTCAAGGAAGAGCGCCTGGCAGTGCCGCAGCGCTTCAACACCACAATCAAGGATATGCCGGTGGAGGAGCATGTATCGCCGCGTTCTCCTCGACTGGTTTACTTGTACCGCAGCCCGGACAAGCCGACCAACAAGTCCAGAATTGAGGAGGAGGCTAAGCGACGAGCGGCTCGTTACAAGGATATTTATTTGCGAAAGAAGCAACGCGAGGAGGAGGAGCTCAAAGAGCAACGCAAGCAGGATGTGGCCATCAAAGATATCGAGGGCCGAACCGTGGCCGAAAAGGATCTGTATGACGACGTCGCCGTCATCGATGATGCCATTGAGCGCAGCTTCCGCAAGCATGTGGAAATCAAGCCCATTATCCGCAAGCGGAAGGTTTTCCCCAAGACACTGACGGAGACGGAGCGCCTGAAGGCGATCATGCATCGCGAGGACTGTGTGCGCCGCGACAAGGCCAAGGTCACCCAACAGTTCTTCCTGGAGCGCACAGGAAAACTGAAATATCTGCCGGACGCGGAGCAGAAACTGCGCTGTGACGAGAGCATCGAGGGCAGTGTGGGCTCCACGCCCAGCGAGCAGAGCAGCGATGACGAGGACTACCTGAAGGTGGGCAAAATCGGTGACAAGTTTCAGCTGCGCGGCTTCCACTATAAACACGGCGACGGTCTGCGCGGTAAGCTGCATCGACACCAGATAATGAAGGGACAGCGGACGGTGAAGGGCTGCCTGACGCGCGACGAGTGGCTAAATCAGTTGGTGCCCCACAAGGAGCCCATAAAACTGGACGTTGAGCGTGGAATCATTAAGGTTTGTAATCAAAACTCTAATCCTTTGCATAAAGCTTTTATTTTACATTTTATGTCAAAGGTTCTGGATCCTGACGATCCCAATCTGGATCTTTTCCCACCCGAGCCGCTGCTCATGAGACGGCGTGAACGCCAGAGTGCCGTGCGTGAGTTCATCGATCAGCGCTTGGGTCTCCATTACCACCGCCGGCTCCGCAAGAATCTGAAGCTCGTCAAGCCAAAGCCGGCCTATAATGTGCGCAAATTTAATCTCATTCGCTATGTGTTTCCCGAGAAGGTTTTGGTGCCTTCTGATGATCATGTGCCGGTCGAGGAGATGGATGTGCTCGATGCCACCAAAGTGAACACCACGCTGGAGTATCTTAATCTTAAGCAGGAATTGGCCAAGGCCAAACGTCAGAAGAAGAAGCTGGCACGCATGCAACTGCTAGGCCTGCCATGCATCGAAAAGGAGCAGCTGCGGTTGGCTGATCCATGTCTGGCTCCTGAGGAGGAGCTAGATTTGGATTGGGTGCCCGTTCCTGAGCCTTCATACGACGAGGGCCAGGCTGATGGTGGGGTTGTTGCTAAAACGGATTCTGAGGATCGCTTAGAGGCCGGCTGCGACCGAGCTCCAACTGGTCTCCATGGTTTTACTCGATTTCCAATCATTCAGCGGCAGACATCTGCCAACAAGGTCTATACTCGTGGGCGATTCGGGGCTGGTGGTGGGATCCAGCCTGTCCGCTATAGGGGCAACATGCCAGCACCCACGGAACGTGAGAAGACCCTGATGATACATCCGCGACGGCAACGGGATTACGCCGCCGAGCGTATTCCATCGGCCATGTTCAATGAGGTCCTAAAGACATCAAATTTGCCGCTGCTTGAGCAGCCGGAACCGGATAAGATTCGCTTTGCTAATGTGCGGACCAAGAAGCGTCCGTATACGGAAAAATTGGAGGCACGTCATCACCATGACCACTGGTCGCCGACTCAGGTGAAGAATGTGCATGTGCAGTACCAGCCAAAGACTGTGGTCCCGGAGATCACCAAGCTGGCTAAGAAACCGCCGCGAGTGGTGGCCAAATTCGAACGGGCTAATCCCCCCTGCAGAAAGTATGTAGACACAGATCTGACCATGCCCAGCTATGACTTTGAGAAGATGATAGCCGAGCACTTGGCCGTCACTCGCACTGACAACAAGGAAGCTGCCGGTGAAGTGGTGCATAACCTGTGCCATCCTTATGACTTTGTCTTTCACTCCCGGGACCCAGAAGAGCTGGCAAAGCTGGAATTTCCCGGGCGAAAGCAGTATCTCGAGCTGTTGCGGGAGACCCGCGAGGCCATTTACGAGACGAAGGACATTGAACCGGGCGAGGAGCGACTATTAGTGGATAGGCGCGCCGTTGTCGCCGATCTGGAGGAGGATCTTAAAAGCATTGAGAACTGCCTGAGCTCTCTGAGTAGCTCAACTTGCACGGATTTATCCAACGACAGCGGCAGCTTCTTGGTCATTGGGGATAAGACCAAGTTGCCCCTGGATTACATCCGAAAGCCGTTGGTGCCGTTCGAGGAGATGCGACGCGGCCGCTTTCATGCCGCAGTGATTGACGTGGACGCAGAGGATGAGGATCCCTACCGTATGCTGCCCTTTTCGGGCCAGCACAAGGAGCAGGCCGATATGCTGGGGCCCAAGGATACTTTTTTTACCTTCAGCACGCGGCTGCGAAACACCCTTCGCCTGCGTCTCGAAGTGCCGGTGACGGATGTGCGTCAAACTCTCCTGGGACCCGGTTCACACAAGTATCACGGGGCTGTGATCACGGATCTCGACGAGAACTATATCGAGGAGCTAAAAAGTCGGGCAACCATTAAACCCTTCAAGTTCAAGACTAGCATTCAGCTCCTGAAGGACGCCATGCGGCTGAAGTACGAATCCCTGCTGATTCAGGGCCAAATGGTGCGAACCAAGATCTACGATCGGATGAACGAGCGTCACTGGGTGGACATGAAGAACACAAAGAGTCTGTACGAGGCCCTGTTCGCCAAGTGGCAGAAAAAGGAGTACAATGCGGCCATGACGATGGTCTACCAGGTGAAGTCATACTACGAGACCACCGACAAGCTGAAGCAGGAGTATCGCAATCTGGAGCGCGAGCTAATGATGCTCAACATGGACATTGTGTTCATTGAGGGCCACTGGATCCGGTGCATAATGCTGCAGAATTTTCATTATCTGATGGGGGACCAGGATTGGCGCGCTGAGCACGATTGGATACATTTGGTTCCTAAATCAAAGCGACGCGGCAGCGATGCTGATGGCTCCGAGGAACAGGAGCCGGAAGCCCCAGAAGAATGGGACGAAGAGGACATGGAACTGGAGCCATATGATATATCCATTGCTAAGCGAGCTATTGTTAATATTCGTGTGCGGGACAAGGACGATGCCTGGGCCATTCGGGCCTTTTATTATGACGTTTATATGCAGAATACCCATCCGATTTTACAGGTATTCCCCGATGCAGAGTCCTTTTTGCAGGGCCTCGAGAATCTGAAAACCAAGACCTTCATGCTGCTGCTGGAGATGCATTTCACGCTGTCCATCCACACCGAACTACAGGGCCGCATGGAGACCTTTGTAGATTGGTGTGCCAAGGACTTGAAGGAGAAGCAGGATTACGTTGCTCGCAAGTCGGCCAAGAAGTTCTTCATGGAGGACCGTGCCATAGATATGGAAAACAAGGTTCACGAGTATTTGGGAAAGCCCATTGAGGACACCATTGCGGACGAGGACCACAACAAGCATCGTGCCGTGCTGGCCGAGGTGTGGCGTCGCGTGGTCCCCGACTCAGTGCGGGGCACAAGCGATGTTCTGCCCAGCACCGTGGACATGGTGGCCGCCATTAGTGACGTGATTATGGAGATTTTGTCCAAATTCGAGCACATGGACATTCAGAAGGTTCGGTCCGTGGAGGCCACATTGCGCAAGCGGCGACGATACAGCGAGAAGATTTCAGCCCAGGCCTACCAGGTGGAGCGTCGCATAGAAATGGAGATGAAAAAGGTTCGCAAGAACCTCGAGCCGCCCTACAAGAAACCCAAGCGCGAGGGTCGCCTGCCCAGGCTCTATCTCAAAAAGAAGGTCATTCCGGAGCAGAAGGAGGAGATTGTGATCTCCGAGCACACCAAGAACTTTGTGCGGGCCTTCAGGGAGGATGGCTATACCGGCGACCAAGTTACCCACACGTCCCTTCTGACGGTGGACAACATGCAGGAGCAGATTGTGCCCTTCTATTTTGACCACTTCTTGAAGATCAATGGCTACACTCCCAATTACAACTTTAGAACCAATGTGGACATGCGCGATGGTAACGAATTTAATCGCCTGAAGGTACGCGAGGTCCTACCGGATGTCCTGCTGAGGCTGGAGCACTTGGAGATGAATCAAAGGAAGATAATGGAAGAGAATATTCAACGCAACCCGAAGATGTACGAGAATGTTATATGATTAGTAACATACTTAACAGAGTTAATAATACAAAATACTAAACAAGTTGATCTGCTTTCCTGTTTACTAAATTTTTAGTGGCAATGAAATCTAATAAATGAAATAAAATAAAATTTATTTAAGCCTTACTTCAATACTATATCAATTTTTTTATTTCATCTGTGTCTACTCTATAAAAGTTTGTTTTTCTAGATTTTCAAACTTTCAGTTGCTTTTTATTCTTTATGAAATCTGACGAACTTTGCCCGAGATGCTTTCACTTTAGGCGCAGCTGACGCTTTTCCTTTTTCCTCTAAACTTCATTTCCACTACCTCTTCGGCCAGAGTTTCCCTGGAATGTTGTCCTCGCAGCGCCGTTCGGCTTGTTTGCCTTGACAGCAGCTGCAGCGGTAATTTTCATTTTCTACCTGATGTCCTACTTCATTGCCACCCGAATAGCACTTCCTCTTTTCATTTTACCTCTTACAGGGCATAAAACTAGCTTTTCTGTTTTATTTGCACATAAATCACAAAAGTTTTTTCTATTTTTTAGCATCTATCTTGTTTTTGTATGGATGTACAGCATAGCGAAGTTGTGATTCGTGCCACTGACAGATGTCCTTGGCAAAAGCCTTCGTTTACCTTTTCTTTAATTTAATTATTTTGTATGTATTAAAATTCTTCGGAAAACCGCATTGTATTCCTACGTTTTCAAATACTTTTTTACAACGAATTTCGCACAAAGGCAAATCACAGACACTTTTCCCCGCCACATTTCCCCGACCTTCAGTAGTCCGTATCCCCGAATCCATTAGCAGCTAATGAAGCATTAAAAAGTGACAAAAAATAAAGGCAGGCGGGGGTATATTCTTAACGCCATATTTCCAAGGAGCTCAAAAAGCACAGCGCGGAGTGGAACAGAAAAATAAAGTAGAGAGCAGAGCAGAGGAATAAAAGGAAAAGCTGAGCGAGCCAAGTGAAAAATGCGTCAGGCTGGAGCGATGGATGACTGGATGAGTGCTTCTCGGGCACTGCGACGAAGTGGAGGGGAAGGCGCACTGAAATATAAAGGAATCACGAATTAAATACCTTTTAGCAATTAATCTGCTTAGCTAATGGACGTTTTCTGTGTAGATCCAACGACATCTGCCGGCGCGATGAAGTCTTGGGGGGAGGGTTTACATTAGGCTTACGGCCCGGCTGACCAGTCAATGGAATCCCCATCGAATGGCTACTCTATGCCGATGGCCGTCTAATTCATTCAATAAAACGCGCCGCGTCGGCCATTGATTCCATCTGAATCCTGGATAAACACCATCCATCGAATGGCTGACTGCCGAGCGAGCTCTCGCCGCTTGTAGGTTTGCCTTTTGACCATTGAACTGCCCCATGGAGTTTCATTTATCTATGGCTCTTTTTAATTGACGACGCCAGTTGATTTTTAATTTCACTTGAGATTCGAACACATTTGATTTGATTTTATTGAGACCACTCTACGTAATTAAGATATAGAAGTCAAAGTTTAGGGCTCACTTAGGAAATGCAGACATTCCTAGTACTTGGAAATAAGTCAGACCAGCGACAGTAAAAGCTTCAAGAAGCGTAGCTAATTTTATAATTCAAATAAAGTTTTAATTATTAAAACTATAAACTTTTTGTTAAACATAAACATCAAGTAATCTCTGGCTTTATATTCGGCCCCAAAATTCGATTTGCCTATGAATGCTGCCAGGAATATTCAGTTCAATTTCAAAATCCAGAGCGAACACAGTTCCTAGCTCGGTAAAAAATATTAAAATAAATAAATATTTCGGCTAGGTTTAAGCATAAAGTGGTAAAGATACAAATAGTTAAAAATACAGTCGAATATTTAGGATATGGTATGAATGGTATGGTAAAAACATTCGAAGCATACATCAGAGACAGGAGTAAGATTATTTTTTTCCCTATTTAGAAGTACATTAACTGAAATTCCTGCAGAATCCAAGCCAAAACGATATCATATGAACGACACAACAGAATACACTTTCTTGGAAACTCTATCAAAATATATTCTGACAAACGCCAAGGTTTTTCTATTCCTTCGTAAGACTTCAAGCAACTGGGACTCTTGTACTCCTCATCCTGCATTTCTGGCCAATCTCTACAGGAATCTTCTTTAGAAAAGGTAGATTATGGCTGAGAGTTATTATTGAATAAAACGAGATAATTTTTCAGTTGATCTACTGGGATCCTCGTTCCTCAAAAAGCGACAGAACATTCTTCAGATATTCCACCTGTTAACCTGGCTCCTTGCATACTGCAGACGGAAATTAATAATTGGCACGAGTAACGAAACACTAAAACAAAATAATATATTAAAACTTCATTATAATAAAAATACACTTACACCTAAAGGGATGAACTAACCATGTGGGTATTATAAAATCTTCTGTTTTTGATTTGTTTAATTTATTTTTAGGAACTTGAATAAATCTATAGTGTTCAAATTACTCATATTTTATATATCTCGCAACCGCATAAGGGTCAAAAAATATACTTTAACCACGAACATGGCCAGAAAAACTATCTGTACTTGGCTCGAAAAAAGCGTAGGAATTCCAAAGTTTTTCCTTTGGATGTAATCAATTTCAGTCCTTTTACTTTTTCCCTATCGCTTTACCATTACATGTACATATTTTTGCCTGACGTGTGTTCATTTGTAACATTCGCCGGGCTCCTGCTGTTTTATTTATGTGGCAGGTTATCATATATTTTATGCCATTATATATTGAACATATACTTATGTTGCATAACATCCGGGTCAGAGCCAGGCCCGGAGTGCCAGACTCCGGCTCGGGCAGAGTCGCATAATGATAAATCATGCCTCGGCCTCATACTCGTTGCGGCTGTCATAAACAAGAACATTTGATTGAAATGATGCTTCGGGTTCTGGGGACAGGGGACTGGCAGGAGGGGCGGCTTGCTCACCTGACGCATTCTTCCGCCGGAGACTCCCTCCGGTTGATTCTTTTCTGACTCGTCCATTAAAGTTTCTCCACTTGCCAGTCAAATGATTCAGATAAGTGAAATTAACTTTTTGCCATTTCAATTATTTTCATTTTGCCCTTTATTAAATAATGGGTTGGGGAGCTATTATTTTATTAAATATGTCTGTCAATCAGCAGCCTCCCTCATGCTTTTGTTACTTGAAAAATGCAAATACATATGTCGTTCTCTAGTTGATTGACATAAATAACAAACTTAATCAATTATCATAAATTAAAATATCGAATAGCTAAAGGGGGCAATGAGATTTTTTTTAAATATAAAAAAGGTTGATTCTAATCTGAAACAACCCTCTAATATTTCCATTTAATTTTTGCTCTTTATACAAAAAATGTAAGTCCTTTTTTAGTTCTATTTTTCTATTTTCTAACAAAAACTAATATTTTTAGGAGGTATCATTCAGCGAACCTTTTTTTTATAACATTTTTGGAACCAATTTATGGTTCTGTTTACGAATTATTTTTTATAAAAGTAGAAAGATTTATTACAAGCTTACTAAACTTCTTGTTTAGGGATTCAGCTATCTGTATAGTTTTCATATTAAAATGTTAAAAAATATTTAAATAAATACTAAATTACTATTAAAATTATATATTATATATATGTATATATTCTCCATCCCGTTTTTGACCAGTGTACATAGGCATTCTTCATTTCATTTGTGCTCAACTACTTTATTAAAGTGAAAATGAAATGAAATAAAATATTTGGCTCCTGATATATGTATATTCAGAAATCCCCACAGCGATTTTTATGATGCAACAGGATTGGGATCGGAGGTGGGTTATTGTAACATTCATCCTGTGACTGACTGCCCGCACATACACAGGCATAAATATATACACGTTCGTGTGTGTGAGCAGTGCGTTTGTTATTAAATAAATTGACTGACACACAAGCTCGCACACAGAGCCACAATTGTCCAGTCAGTCACATCTGAGTCGAGATCTGGCAGTGGATGTGTTCCCTGGCCCTGGCTATTTCATCATGTCATGAAAATTGTATGGAAATTTAATTGAAAACATAAGCCAAGGATAACAGGCCAAAAAGGACAGGCAATCACACACCCGCTCGCTCGCCCACCGAGCAAAATGGCGGCCAGGATGAGCTTAACAACTATGGCCGCCAGCTGTCCCATCTCCGGCACTCCGCCACTCCAGCACTCCCTTCGGCCCTGCTCATTGTTGCCTGGCGTGCACAGGAAGTGTACGAAATGATATAAATAAATAAACAAACTACAAGATAAAGCTATTTGCAATTTGATTGTCAATTTCCATGAGCGCTAGGAGGACAGGCGGGGGGGGGACAGGCGAGGACCCGCCCGGCTGTGGGAAAAGTTGAGTCGGGATTGTCAGGATGTTTCCGCCGCAAAAACGAAACTTTTTCCCTGCGAATTTCGGTTCATCTGTCAGTGGTTGAAGTCACAAACTCATTGATGCAGTCAATCAAATTTCATAAGTGATTTTTGTTCTGCCAAGGAAACTTCGTTGCCATTCTGTTCATTTTCATTTACATTTTTCGGTTGATTGATTGCCTCAACAGCCGCTCAATGCCCTATGCCGTCCATTTCGATTTGGCAACCGAATTACCTTCAAGTCAAAGTTTAATTGGATTTGATTATTGTTTTTATTTATACTTTTCCCCATTACATTCTCTAGTTGAACATTTTCCGCACAATTACAGCCTGGCGCCAATTTATAAAAGACTTTTGGATCCACCCAACCACTGCCATTTAAAAACCACCCCCCACCAGGCACTCATCCTAATGATCCACTTCAAAAGTCAGCGGCCTCGTCGACCCATCGGTAGTCGCTGAAAAAAAAGTGAAACCTAATTAAAAACCGCTTAATGCTGAGAGAACTCACTGGCCATGTGCTAATTTCATAATCCAAATAAAGTTTCAATTAATTTGGCCAGCGAAAATGTATATTCTCAACCCCCTATTATTTTCCACAAAAAAAGGCCGTTTCTCAAAGCCTTTAATGCGCTCATTTTAAATCTAGCTGCCGTTTATTTAACTAAACAGGTTGTGCTTGTATTTAAGCTATACAAAACAATTTATTACAAAATAAATCGAAGGTTTTAGAGAATTGATTATAAGAATAAATACTTCAAAATTATTTTGGGAAATTGAAATTATTAGGAACGTTTGGACAATTCTTTCCAACAAGATTTCTAGTCCTAAATATATTTATAAAATATAATTAAACATTTCCAACTGTGAATTTCAGTGAGAGACGCATATATATTCCGAAAATTCTCCAAATCGGTTCTTTTGACCGATTTAAAAAATAAAAGCAAAAACAGAACAATTTAAACAAATCAAATAATAATATAATAATTTGATTATAATAAATATACACCTACACCTTATGTGTTCTTATAAAAACATATATGTTTATTCATTTTTGGTTAGCCTTAAAAATGACTTTAAATTTTGACTAGCTTTGTAAAACTTAGAAATATAGATAGTAATATCCGGAAAATTTGAAAATATCTTCAGACTGTCTGCTCCTTCAACCAGAAATGTCTCTGAACTGGACTCATCTCGTCTAAGTGATAGCGACTTCTGGTTAGGGCTGACAGTTTGCCGTTTGCCATTTGCCCGTCTGCTGCATTTTGCCTTTGCAGGCCAACTTAATAAATGGCTGACATTTGAGGCGTCCGTCTCACCCTTTTCCTTGTCTCTGCGTTTTTCCAGCTTTTGTTTCGTAATATAGCGTTACTTTCTGCGGGCATGGAGGACACTGCTCCCACACACTGGTTGGTCCGCGCGAGCGTTTACAAATAATTCCACTGGCTTCCGGTCCCCCGGCGCACTGTGGCTGTCAGCAGCCAAAAAGTATGCTCATATATTAAAAAGGATTCCCTTAGTCTCGAGAGTGACTGCTGCCCCCACTGTTTAATAACCAAAACCCCAACGCAAATGCTGAACCGAGTCCGCTGCGGAGTACGGGCAGAATTTGTTGCGCTCTCGGGCGAGAGAATTACGGTGGACCCACATTTCTTTTATTTATCGGTTGACGCGACGGGGTCTGGACTATGCATCGCAGTTATATAAAAAAATCTCACATCCGCCCAAACATTCACATCATACGAATATATGTATATATATTTATGTATATCCCTCACTCAGATCCGTTTAGCTCGGTCGCATTTCCGCTGCAACTTTTTGTCGTTCGATTTTTCGCTTCGCCCTTTCGTAAAACATTTTTCGCTCTGGGGGAAACTGGTGAAGCTGGTGGGAGAGCGGGGCGCTGCTCTCTGGACTTACGAAATATGCTCGAGTGGTTTATAATTTTTGCTGCCAAACATTTTTTGCCGGTCTGCGATGTCGGTGCCGTGGGGTTAATGCCATGCCACATGAGTTCAGGCCGAGGATGCGTTTTGGGTTTCGGGAATAGCTGTTGAAACGAGTTGACAATTGGCGGGTCGAAAAGGGATGTCATTTGTCTGCATGCCCGGCTTGGGATTTATATCTACAGACATCGGCAGTGGTGGAGTATCATTTATGGAGGTATTTAAATTTCCAAGTGCTTTTTAATTAAGCGTGACGGGGGGTTTCCCTCGTGAGTAGAATGCTTATGATGATACATAGTTCTCATAAGGTTGGTGAATGGAATTTTGTCCTTTTAATATTTCATATATTTTTCCAAGTATTTTTCTTTAATATAATTATGAATATTATCAGAGTAAAGAACTATCATACTATCAATTGGAATTTTTTAGCTTAATTTGTTGTTTTTTAGCTTAACAAGCTTAACAAGCAAATCAAATCTTAAATTTTAATATTTTTTTAATTCCATTCATTGCTAGTAAGATTTCCTATACAAAAATCAAGGTAAATGTATCACAAATTCAAAATTTATCGCTCTTAAAAAACCAGAGTTGGCCTGATTGTCTAATATTCCAAAGTAAAGTACTCAATTTTCTTTCGCAAGCAGTTCAGCAAACCATTCCACAATTTATATTTCTACAAAAATAATAATGTCAGGCGAGTCGTTGCTCTTCACTAACCAACCACCGACCGTCACAGCCAGGAGTATTCAGTACGAAGAATCGTAAAAATACAAACATTAAAAGTCCATTACCGTTGCATATTTTTGAGCAGAAAAGCGATACTTGCCCCTCCCTTCGTCCTGGGTCCTTTTCAACTGCTCCCCCTGCTCTCTCTCTCTGCTCTGGCTCAAATTTGAATACATACATTTATTTGACAATTTCAGTTTATTTTTTGCGAGTGCCCGGGCATACCTAACACAACTCATGAACGAATTTGTTGAAATGTTACGTATACGCCACGTCGTCCGCTCTCCAGATGTGCACTTGATTGGCGCTTTCATTTGCTACATCGAAACATTTGAGGAATTTAAAAAAAATACATGTTTTGTTGTGTTGTGAGGGTTTTTAAAACTTTGTTAGTGGAAAGGTTTCACCTGCAGCTCGATTAATTGTGTTGGCTAACTATAAATAAACTAAAAGCTGAGGTTTCACTTCATTTGAGAGTTGATTTTGTTTAAATAACGCCAACGTCACTGAGTAACTGTGGCAGGAAGTTTTAATCAAATAAGTACAACAGTCTTTTTTGAATTTTATTTTTTTGTAATTATTAATTAAATTGAAAAGAGAAGTTTTTAGTTGAACTTTTTACTAAAAATTCTAAAATTAACTTTTACGAAACGGAATGATTTAACCCGTAAAAAGGGCTCTTTGTTTTGACAAAAAAAAAAGATTCCGCCCACACATGAATTTTGAAAAGAACATTCCCTTTAACCCCTAACTCCAAGTGGACCCAGTTAAGAGCTCTTAACACAAAACTGTGTCAAATATGCCAGCCTGCCATTTTTGGCATGAAACCCCTTTTCGCTGGGATTTAATATCCCCTTCAAATTAGTTCGCATTTTAAATTGCCAGCTGCCTAAAAACGTAACAAAAGCCAGGGGAAACGGCAAGGCAATTTGCGTTTGCGACCTCAGCGCTGATTATGACGACGACCAGGGCACATTAATGCTGATGAGATGTTGCCGCTAAGTAGCATTCCCAGAACCCATTTCATACTCTCACTCCCACTCATAGTCCCGTCTCCTATTTCCATTCCCAGGTGCCAGGTAAGCCAAGAGCTGACGCTGGAAGGAAATGGGGCACCGGTGACCCCCGTGAAACAAAAAGAATCTTAGCGGTTGCCAGGGCAGCGCCAAATTCTCTCAGCTGACTCCCTCTGACTCTCTCTTGACTTTCCAATTAAATATGCACATTCTCATTAAAAGTTTGCGCCATTAATAAACGCCAACAGGGATGTTATTTAATACGGTTAAAAAGCACGACACACGTGTGGAGTGGGCGCTGGTAGCATCGCCACTCCTCCACATCCTGCCGTGGCTGGAATCCGAGGCGATGTTGGGTTCACTCGTACACACTGCATTAAATTAAACATGCAGACGTGTTTCAGGCTTGGTAGCTGGAAGCTTGGATCTTGGTCCTGCCACCGCCACCCACCTGCTGGAACAAAGCTCATAAAATTTGCAAATGTAAATAATTTTCTTAACGAAATTTCCACGTTTCTGCTGTCTGGCTGTCTGCAGGACCTTTAGGTCCTTGTGTCCTGGACCACATTAAAGCATGTCAGTGCCTGGCTGCAAATTTGTCAACTGACAGGGCACATAGAACAAGACACGACACATATGGCCAGTGCCCTCCTTACCGCCCTCCCCGCCCCGGCATAAATAATAAATAATTGAAAATGTCTCACGGGAATGTTCGCTGCTTTTGGCTTCGTGTGAACTTTGCCTGCCAACAACTTGTCCCTAATATTAGAGCAGGCCAAAACCGTGTCGTCGTCGTGGGCGGCATTTACTCTGTACACGGGCAGGGTATATCTACCATGTGCTGCCGGCCAAGAACCTGATTCGACTTAAGTATCTGTTGGGTGCTGCCAGCACTCATTTCGATATGAAAATTCCGATTCTGTGCGGTATCTGAGCGGTGCTCCTTTGGTGTAAGTTCTGATTCGATAAGATAAGGTCGCTGTTGTAGCTCACGTTAGCAATTAGCTAATATAAAAATCAGATTTCCCCTTAATAAATTACTTGACTCTGTTTACATTAGGCGGACAAGCTTTTTGCGCTCTGGAAGGGCCTCTGAAGTTCGATGTATTCTCAGTTAAACTGCGTGCTATTTGGGCCCATACTTGGAAGGTAGTTTCCCAAACCCTCCTCTGAAGTCAAGCACATTAATTGCATACAACTAGGCGCTTTGATGGGAAAATGTTGACAGCTCGCTTTCTTGGCTTAGTCTGTACTTTCGCCGTTGGCTGCCTCGGTTTCTTGGTCAATTCCAGCGGGAAATTAAAGTAAAAGTACGCTTTTTAGCCTCAGACATATCGTGTACAGCGCCACGCACTTCAGTCCCGGCCATCATGGATTTGCTCAGATGTTGAAGGGAGGCGAAATTGTGGCTCATTATGTATTTATGTCAATTTCTGGCTCCCCACTATACCGTGTGCTGAGCCGCAATGACATGTAAAACCTTTTTGCGGAGCCTACGAGTGTGTCTTCGGGGGAGTCCCCGTGGTTGGGAGTTCCCCTTGCCTACCTGCCCAACAAGCATTTAATGACTTTGGCTTGCTCTCTTTTGGGACGCATTTAGCGTGTAAATTCCACTGTACACTGTACACCACTGTACATTCCTGGGGCCGTTACAATTTTTACTCCTTCAGCAATCGTAAAGGCGGGCCTTTGCGCATATTTCAGTTATTTTTATTTCGGTGTTACTTTTTATGCACTCGCACACCGGCACACCTTCGCATATGGACACGTTTCTTACCGGCTTTATGGGTTTGCATGTTTTTTATATTCTCAGCGAAGCTGGGCGGGATGTCTTAGGGTTGAGGGGTAAATTTTGGGTTCGGATATTGCCAAGGGATTTGCTTTGTGTGCCTCCAAAATGCTGATGACTCCAAACGAGAGAGAGGATGATAAAAATAAGTTTTTATATGGATTGTGCTTGGCCTGACATAAATCATAACCTTTCCATATGGCCAATGTCGTTTGCCAAAATGCAAATAAAGCAAACACCACAGGAGATGAAGTTTCTTTTTTGTGAAACAAACTATGAGAGTGAAAAATTTAAAAAGGTATTGAAATGCGAGTGAAAATCAATGTAAATAACTTAATATTGATATGTAATTAGAAATATTTATGAATTAATACTGCGGCGGTGTGAGAGTAACTTGATTTTGATGTCAATTAAAATCTTAAATATATTTTTTTGTCTTTACCCTCACCTCAGAGAAGAATCTACGGAAGTATATCTGGTAGTAGTTGTGGAAATAACAATTGGAATTTATCTTTTTAAATATATAATATATTTCAAATATATTTTTATTACAAATTATATGAATTTTAAATATTGAGGCCCTGCATCTTTAATTTAATTGCCTTAACTTTAAGGTAACTTCCTAATTACCATGTGCGGTGTTCTTTGCCGTTGCTGAGCAGCTCCTGAGCTCACCTTGTGCTCCTTCCCCTTCTCTGTCATATCTTAGCGATTAATTAATGTCACTGACATTTGTCAAGTGGAGTTTCATAATTTGCCAGCCTTCCCTTTCCATCCCTCCCCCCCGACGATGGACGACAACATTAGTTTCAATAATAAATTAACCTGGAACTCAAATACGTCTGCTTATCCTGCTGCTGGAAAAGCTGTTCACCCTCCAACAAATCGATTGTACTCATTCCATTAGAGAAACAAGTTAGAAAGATGTTAAATACTCGGAAATTAGAGTACTTATCTTCTCAAGACTCTCCAGGTTGAAGGCAGGTTTTATTTTAATTATCCTTAAAACTCTTTTTGAAAAACAACCTATTTGAAATAATAATGCCAATAAACTCAGTGGGATTTAGAAGTAAACTCATACATAAGTCCCAATTTTCTCAAAAATACTCTCAAATAACACAGGGACTGAAAATAATGAGTCCCATCAACAGATCCGAGTCCCAGTTCTATATCTCTAACGATGTGGATTTGATGAGCCTAGCCTGGGCTCGGAAAGCCCTGGATGTGAATATCCTGGTGGAAGCGGTTGCCGCGATCCTAGCCCTTGCTGCCATCTTTGTCCTATTGATTCTTCTTTTTTACGGAATAAAGCGGAGGCCCAGAATAGAAACCGATAATGTTGGACAGCAGCCTGTACTCCAGGAAGGTCTTCAAGAAACACCTCAGTTAAAAAGGAAAGTCAATGTGAAGAGGCTGATCCGCCGAAGCTTTCGCCTCTGTTGTGTGCAGACTCAGGCGCAGAAACAACGGTACGAACTTCAGACCAGGAAACGGGTAGCTGTCCGCAAGGAACACAGCCAGCGGGAACTCGCTGAATGGACTAAAGCACGGGAGCAGAATGCTCAGAGGAAAAAGGAAAAGCTAGAGCAAAGACTAGAGGAAGAATATGATCGAATTCAAGAAGTATACAAAAAGGTTAAACCCATTTTAGTTAGTTAAAGTCAACTTTACTATGTTTTAGTATATTTTTTCAAATTCAATACAATTATGTCTGTCATTTCTATTTCTGTGATAGCTATATATAGCTATTTTCTTAGATAACCAAACTAAGCGGAAGCAGAGGAATCTATGTATCTGTCGGGTGACATTTCCGATAACTTATCAGTAACATGTTTGCATGTTTTATTTCAATAAGTTAAAGAAAGACATGTGGCAATTAGATATTATTTAATTTTAGTAAATAGAAACAAATATATGATAGCATTAAATTATAATGATCTTTCAATAGTTTTATTATATTATATTATATATATATATTTAACACAAATTTGCCAATTAATAAAAGCCACCGTTTGCAATCACAGGAAATTAATTCGGGGACATTTCGTTATAGATACTGTCGCTTGTGGACTCCGAAAATGCAGAAATGTTAAAGTAAAAGCAATTTTATATGGCTTCAATGTTTTTGCCAAACAGTTTGCCGACTTCCGGTTCCGGGTGCCAAGCCAGAAGGCAAACCCAAGGTCTACTTTCCGTTCCTTTTTTTTTTGTTGGCAGAGAAATCATTAAACTGATTTATATTCCGTTTGATTTTAGCCTCGGACTAGCCTGACTCTGCTTCATTCTGCCAACTGAACTTGAGTTCAAGCTGTTTAAAAGGGTCGCAGCCCTGACTAAGCCCGAAATTCGATAATTCAAGTCAATTTCGCATCTGTCGGGGTCGTTCAAGGGTTAAGAGATTCCTTTTGCTTTTTGTCTTTTGTTTGTTTGTCTTTTTTTACCGGCAAGTCATGTGTAAAATAATGTCTGCAAAACAATTTCGCAACACATGAAACCTTTTTAACTTTATTAGTTATTCATTTAACATTTTTAATGTTTAAATAAATATACATATGTCGTTTTAAATAAGGTAATAGTTTAAAAGTTGTTCCTAAAAAAATAAATTATTTTGCATTAAAAAGAGGAGAAATTAAAAAAATAAATATAAAAATATTTCTTTAAATCAAAAACAATTATCTGCGATTCCTAGAATTGATAAAAAAATAAAAAAATCTCGACTTTAGGCCAAAAGATACATTTTTATTTTGTTTAAATATTTTTCCATATTAATTTTTTTAGTTGTTATAGTTTTAATGTTATTGTGAATAATATGAACCCCCTTTTCTATGTTAACATAGAAGTATTGTTTTTATTGATTATTTATTTCTGTACGATTGTATTTTCCTGGCGACAGTAATGACATTTTAATTATTTTCAGTTAAGTTTGGCAGGATTGAGCTTTAATTCGAAATCAATAATTATATCGGAGTGTTTATCTTCCCCACGACACCTGCATTCTTTCTCATCCTTAGGAAGTAATCAGTGCTTTTTGAAGAACTATAGAAGTCCTTTCATATTTTCAAAAACTCTTTAAAGTTGCATGCCACTCTAGTTCTGTTTTTATAATTAATTAATATTTTAATACGCTGAACCATGGGATAAACTTATAATTTAATATATTTATAATTTATTTTATTTTATTTATAATTTAATTAATTTAAAACTATACAAAATATTTGATATCGTTTAAAACGATTTAGCCATATTTTGGCGGAAAACAATTAAAATAAAAATGTAGTCTACAAAATTAAAAAAAAAAATGTAAGTTACAAACGTGTAACTCAGGTTTCATTCATGATACGTAACAGATACGGGATACAGGAGATTCAGTGGCTCACAGCTGAATCAACGATCTTCGTTATCTTTGCTTATAATTAATGAGAATCTTATGTTAATGAGAATCTTATGTTAATATGTGAGAAGTCCCCCACCTACCTATAAGAGAAAAGCTAGACAGAAAATTTTCAACCATCCCAAACCCGAAGTGGTCCTCGAACCTGGGTTTCCAGTCTGACATGCCTCGACATTCAGACCTTCTTACCCACCTGGCCATCGCTGGCACTGAAAGTGCCCCGTCGATTTTCACATATGAAGAGCAAAGCTAAGTTTAGCTTAGAAAGCTTAGAATGACATATTCTAAAAATAGATTAAGCTCAATATCATTGTAAACTGTTGGGTTAACATAGTCTGTAAATGCAAATGAAATGTTATGGTTTTAACAGTATGTGGCTAAACTGTTAAATTAGACATTTAATTGCATAAAGTTTGCCGAGAAAAACTAAACAAAATATTGCTGTAAAAAATATTGAATTCAATTTTGAGGTTGTTTGACTAATAAAAATCATATAAAAACGCATTAAATATATGCTAGACTGAGAGCACAGCTTAGCTTAGTACTTTTGGGCTACATAGTCTGTAACTACAAATTGTATGTAAAAATGTTAATAGTTTTAACATTCAATTTGTAGTTTCAGACTGATAAGCAACTGTTAAATTTTACATTTCTGTTAGTGCTATGGAAGATCTTAAATTCGATCGAGAGGTCGCGGGTTCGAATCCCCATAAAGATGATTTTTCAATATCGTTATTTTTTATTTTTTTTTTTATAAATTTAACTTTTTTTTTTTAATTTTTCTTTAAGTTAAAGAAGACTTCAAGTTTAAATTTGCAATCAGCAAGGACATATAAACATCGGCGAACCAATGTTAGCTTCCCTTCTTGTTTTATATATTTTTTGCAGATGTATGTATGTATGCACATATGTTATACCATATACATATGTACATATGTTCACGAAACCACATTTAATTAGCTGACATTAGATACATTTACAGAAGTCAATAACGTCTTGGGTTGACTTTGAAGTCCAGTATTTTTGTATTTTTAAAATAAATTCAATATTTATATTTTATTTATTATTTGAACTTTAGGGCTGAAACAGGCACGCAGTGTCATATTCATATTAATCTTATTTGAGACAAAGATGTCAAATATGTGCAGTTGAGAAACATTGCTTGCCTATATGTTGCCCTGTCTATGTATAGAATGCCTTTATGCACCTGTAGTATGCAACTAATTAATTAAACAATTGTAAATTCCTTTGATAAATTAACGTCACCAGGCCTGACCGCACACAAACACTGATGATGGCACTTCGAGAAGGAGGGAAATGGAGTTGGGGGTGTTGATATGCAGGGAGCTCGAGCTCCTTCCCACATCATTGGTTGATTCTGCAAATTTAGCGCGAATTCTGCTACTAAATGATCAATGAAAGGAAATGGGAAATGAGTAACCGCAATTCCCCATGTCTTCAGTTCCGACGTGTGCAAACAATTAAAGAAATTAAAATCTTTTGGGCAGGCAGCCGTATCCAAGAGATAGCGCGAGCCATCAAATCAGCATCCCAGTCAAAATCAAGGTCGCCGCCAAAGGCACAGTTAGGGCCCCTTTTATATATCTGAAATACTGATAAGGCCAATCAATGATACATATCATCTGGGGGTGGGCTTTCATATAAAAGCTGGCGACACTTGCGAAACAATCATTCGAGCCCATAGCTCCCTACGAGTATTACGCAGCTCCAAATAGCCATACGAAGGAATAGCTGCCGACAGAATGAACAGTGCGATAAGTATGGACCCAAGGACTTTCAAGGATACGTCAGATCAAACCAAGACTAACCCGCCTCCCTCTTCCAGTACTTGCATGTGTCGCCATTTTGGTGGCCAGCACCAGTGCTGCCAGTGTGCAGCCCGCTGTGAAGACAATCAACAATCAGCTATACAGGCGTTATGTGTGCGCTCACAAGCCTGACGGATTCCGTGCCCTCGTCCCGGGAAGTTGCTCCCAGTACTATGAGTGCCAGTCCGCAGTGGCCCTTGTAAACACCTGCTCTCGCTTCTTCGATGCCAAGGTCCAGGGCTGTGTCAACTATAACACAGGCTGCATTGAGGTTCAGTCTGCATCCACGGGTGTGGCAGCTCCCGCAGATTCTGCAGTGCCTTGTGCCGGAGAGACGACTACTACTACTTGCTCTCCCGGAGCAGCTACGACGACCACTACCTGCGCTCCAACACCTGTAGAGACAACCACAACATGCGCTCCAGTGCCTGTAGAGCCTACCACAACCTGTGCTCCAACACCAGTAGAGACGACCACAACTTGCTCGCCAGCTCCTGTAGAGACGACGACGACAACTTGCACAACAACGACTGCCACAACAACAACTTGCACGACAACGACTGCCACAACAACAACTTGCACGACAACGACTGCCACAACAACAACTTGCACAACAACGACTGCGACGACAACAACTTGCACAACAACGACTGCTACGACAACAACTTGTGCTCCAGCACCAGTTGAGACCACAACAACTTGCGCTCCAGCACCAGTTGAGACCACAACAACTTGCTCTCCAGCACCAGTTGAGACCACAACAACTTGTGCTCCAGCACCAGTTGAGACCACAACAACTTGCGCTCCAGCACCAGTTGAGACCACAACAACTTGCTCTCCAGCACTAGTTGAGACGACGACAACTTGTGCTCAATCTCCAGCGACTACGACAACCTGTGCCCCAGTAGAGACTACGACAACCTGTGGTCCGGCTGAGACTACAACAACCTGTGCTCCAGCACCAGTTGAGACCACAACAACTTGCGCTCCAGCACCAGTTGAGACCACAACAACTTGCTCTCCAGCACTAGTTGAGACGACGACAACTTGTGCCCAATCTCCACAGACTACGACAACCTGTGCCCCAGTAGAGACTACGACAACCTGTGCCCCAGTAGAGACTACGACAACCTGTGGTCCGGCTGAGACTACAACAACCTGTGGTCCTGAAGTAACAACTACCTGCAGTGGAAGCACTGCCGCTAAGGCTCAGGTTTCCTCCATGAAGGTGCGCCCAGCTAGACCCATCCGACCAGCCAAGTTAACCCTGGTGGAGGCCGCGCAACTGGCTGCTCTTCACCCTCAGGAGCTGAGCATCGCCACCTACACAAAGTATGTGTGCCGTAATAAGCCCGACGGCTTCATGTTGGCTTCGCTGAAGAGCTGCTCCGACTACTATGTCTGCCGCTACGGAAAACCACTGCAGGTTAGCTGCGGCGACAAGTACTTCAACGCGCTGAAGGGAATCTGCGATCTGCCCGAGAACACCCGCTGCGTGCAGCCCCATGCCTAAGGAAAATAAAGATGACAATCCTGATCTGACTTCCCCGATACAAACACCATTAGATTGAGTTCCTGACCCCACCTTGACTTGTATATCCGATCGAGTCCTAAATATTACACTTTATACTATGACTTAATATATGCACAAGCTAATACAAGCTATAAAATCGATATTTTTAATTTAAATTTAAAGAAGGGGTTTAAAGAATTTAGAAAAATATTTTCATTGATCTTCATCGGTAGTTAAAATCTTATTTTCCTTATACAATCCTAGAAATCATAATTAGTGCACCCTTTGCTTACCTTGATTAAAAATCGGTTCATATATCAAACTCATGTCTTGCAAAAATATTAGGCTCTCGACTACTTTGACCCCTCCACATCCCATTAAAGTCAAGATCTGGACCCAAAAGCAATGTAATGCAGGCCGCAGCAGCAGCACCAAAGCTGACCACAATGCGCTTTAAGGCTTATCGAAGAACTGGACCCTGCTGAGACAATTGGGAACAGTTTTGGCCTCGGATTAGATACCGATGTCTGTGCCTGCCCATAAAATGCCTGCTTAATCCCAAAGGCTGTACCTTTTCGGTGCTTTGCTGACTGCTTACCGAAGCCACAGGATGATGCCTCCTTAAACACATTAATAAACATAAGGGATCAAAGCATAATTACATATTAAATATATAAGATTAATGAACATATGTATTTTGGTTTTCTTATACAGATTTAAAAGAAATTGCCAATTAATTATACATTTTAATTATACATTTTAATCTAGATAGTTCTAACACAAAGATGGAGAATCTTCTTTTATTCCAAATTAATGATTTTGTACAATAAAAAGGCAATGTTTACTTTAGGAAAAGACGAAAATCATAAGTATCATAGGATCAGAAAGGCCTTATTATGTTCTTATTAAAAAATGTATTTATTTCCTCGATATTCTTCGCAATAAATACACCACTATTTTGCCTGAGAAAGTTATTGTCGGTTACTGATAAAACCACACAAGTAGCACCTGTTTCTTCGGTCAGTGAATTTCTGAGAAAACTTTTACAGGAAAAAAGGAAAAGCTTGGAAAAGTTTTGAGTACAAATATCAACGGAAATATGGAAAACGAAGACCCGACCCTCCCTCTCCCTCTCATTACAGCCACCCACAAAGAGGCTCAAAGTGCGCACATCCTGCTCAGCCGGATTTTTGTAATGTGTCCTCGTTGTTGTTGCTGCTCTCAGGGCTCACACACACTCCCACACAGCCACGTGGAAAAGGGACAATTTGTTTAAAGGTAACAAACAATTTTGGCGCTCCCAATTTTTTTGTGGTGAAGGCAGGGTGCCAGGGAACAGTCGGAATGCTTTGCATAAAGTTAAGCTGCAAAAGTTGAAAATATTTGCTGCCGCCGAGATATATACAATATTCATATACCCTCAAATTTGGCCTAATGCAGCAACAATAACAAAAGGCAAACAACAAAGATAAAGTTCAAAGGAAATGTGGCGCAGGAAAGGCAAACGAAGGAGCGAGAGTGAAAAAACAACAGAGGAAGCAGATGAAAAGTAAAACAAAATATTAAGAAAGTTATGCCAGCAAGATGAAAAGTTCTTCTGTGGCCTCAACTTTTCCTTATTTTCTGAATGATAAAAACGCATCAGTTGCATATATGCATTGGGTCACAGACGTGTGGAAAATCCATAATTTAAGTATACAAAGGTATCCTGCTGTGCTCCTTGAGCTAAACTAATAATAAAAACCTTGTGCCTATATTTTACACATTAGTAGAACATGTTTTTAACATTGTTTAGCATTTTACAATATTTTTGTTATATTAAATTGATTTAACAAAATATTTCCTCTGTGTATTCATTCAAAGTCTTGATTTCCTTCCATAAACAATTAGTTGAAACCCAAAAAATGGCCAACATAAATATTTTCACTTCGCTTTCATTCAACATCTCTCGCCGAGCTGAGTAAATAAAAATCAAGACAACAAAATAATTTGCATATTTTAGGGCGGTATTTTTGGCGCTACTTTAAATTGATATTACAAGAGCAATTTGTGTTAGCCGACGGGGAGGAAAATCGCTGGGGTAGGAGCAAAAGCAGAAGCAAGAGCAGGATAAGAAGGATGCGGGGTGCTCGCAGAGTACATGGAAAAACTGTGCCACGACTCTCTGTTTGTTGTCGCTGGTGCTGCGACGATGTTATTCCCACTTTTCGTTTCGTTTCAGTCGCTGGGGCGTGTTCATTCATTTCCTGTTGCGCCCTAAGTTATGCAAAGCGTATGGCAAAGTGAGCCAGGATGCGGATGTGGATGTGGATGTAAATGTGCGAGAGACTGAGAGGAGGGGGTAACGGGCATGGCTGGCGGATGAAAGCGGAAATGGATGCGATAACATGGATTTTATAGCAGCGAGATCTTGGTTTTGGCTTAAAGACAAGATCTTTAACGTCGCGAAATTTAATGTTAGGGAATTTTATTTGTTTTTTTATATATTTTTAAAATTTTTTGTTTACTTGTTTTTATCTCCATGTTTTTGTGAATGTAAATAGAAAGATATTTATAACTATTTAAGGTTATATTTCACTTTTAATATATTGCTTTACATACATAGTTATAACTAACTATTCCAAAACGCTCTTTTTCCTGAATTGTGCCACAAAAAAAATAAAAATTCAGGAAAAAATGCTGACCATTTTCATATACTAAGAGCCCTCAGTTCTAAGGTTAATTTTCAAAAGTCCGTCTCCTGAAGAGGTGCTTCTTCGTGGTGTTACTACTGGCGCCTGAGCATATTTAAATAATCAAGTTTGTGTAAGGATCCTACAAAGAATTCCGACTCACATTCACTCATTGCACTATTTATGTCCATTAATTTCCACATGCCCAGGCGTTGAAAGTGAGAAAAGGCCCTTCTATAGGAAACTTCCTCCACCTGGGGAGGAACAGTCGGGGTCTTGGGAACTTCAGGCTGACTCTCGGCCGCATCCTCTTGTTCTTCATCGGAACAGGCTGGACTTTCGTCGTGCTTAAAGAGTGGCATGTAGATATCAACTGCTCTTCGCAGTCCCCGCGAGGTTGAGCGCAAATACAGCCTTGCCGGCTTCACATTTGCAGCCTTGGCAGCTTGGGCCGCCCGCTTTTCGGCCTCGAGAGTGGTGGGTATGCGACCCATCTTAAAGCCTACACTAGTTTCCGCGATGGCAGAGCTGCCCAGGCTTGGAGCTAGAGAGTCACACTGGCTGCGGAAGCCAGCTCGCTGGTGGAGGCCGCTCGAACCAAGAGAATGCTCCATATCTGTTCCGAAATGATAACCAATATATTTAACTGGACGATTTTCAACTAGTCTAAGTGGAATTAAAAAACTAACTGACATATATACACATATGAGGTGCATGCTGAGCTTTGATTTTCCTTTTACATATTCTAAATTTTTCTAGGAGTTTAATCTTTGTAATTAAATGGGGTTAGAAATCTTTTATATTTTTGAGCTTTAACGAATGTCAAATTTTGTACCCTCCACTTTGTCATACAAATTTATCCCCGTGTAACGAAACAAATTAAACTTCCTGCGGCACAGGACAACATTTTGAAAGCTAGAAAAAATGTGTCATAGTTGATCCCACAACTAGGAAATTAAAAACCATTAAAATAAGGGCCATAACAATAATTCAAGAGCAGAACGCCCTCTCAGAAATGGCTGACAGACCATTCCGATTCCCTTGATTAGCATACGGCGAAATCGCAATAAAAGTAATTATTTTGATTACATTTCTAACGGACGGACGCTGTGTCAGTGGCTGACTGGCTGGTGGGAATGTTAGCTGGGAAAAGCAAGGGGGGTCCTGGAACCGTCAAAAGTCAACGGGAGAGACCCGGACGGGCAGACAGACACATGTATAAATAATAAACACGGCGGCAAAATGAAGAAGGAACAAATGCAAAATGAAGAAAATGTTTTCGGAGGCGGAAAGTGGGCGGAGCACATACACACACACGCACACCCACCGTTCGCATCAACATTAAAAATGTATTTTAATGTGTCGCCTGCTTTGCCCATTTGGACTGCCTGCTGTCGGCGTTAATGTCTTTCATTTGGCAGGCAAATATTCCTGGGCCGCGAAGGATGGGCGTGACCCCCAAAACACCACCCACCTGTCAGGCAGGAACAACAGACCATTAGGCCAACAATTTTCATTGCGTTTGTAAATCATAAAATGCTGTCAAATTCCTAAAACTCGCCCCTGCCTTTGTGTGCTGCCGCCATGTTTGCCTTTGACTTTCAGCTAATTACTTGTGATTTAATTTGAAATTGTAATTAGCCAACAAAATGTCATTTTTTTGACGGCTCTGACAGGCGGCGGTGTGGCAGTCGAGGCACTGTCTCATATGTTTCTGGTTTAACGCCTTGAAGTTTTTAATTAGACAGCCGAAGAGGAAAAAAGGGGCCCGCAGTGTGGCAAGGATTTAATAAAAGGACTTCAAGAATTTTCCGCACGAGCAGAGCAATTTCTCGACATTCGAATCGTGCTTGTATAGATTGTTATTTCGTTTTAATAATAATAAAAGCAAGGCTGCTGCTGCCATTTTGTATTTACTTTAATTTTCCTATAATGCTGTTTATAATTTACTAAACTAGTGAAGTAAGACTCCAACTGATTGGAACGCATCAATCGGTGGGGCTAACAAAACATGGACTATGGTAACGTTGCCACATTGACAAAGACTCCTGCCAACTGC
This sequence comes from Drosophila mayri, assembly GCA_008042485.1. Lineage (NCBI taxonomy): Eukaryota > Metazoa > Arthropoda > Insecta > Diptera > Drosophilidae > Drosophila > Drosophila mayri. The sequence goes on along the minus strand of VNJN01007283.1, from coordinate 56,118 downwards.
AGTCGGAACGCCATGGAAATAAATTTGACTTCCACCATGCGATTTTCCTGACGAAGAGCAAAGTCCCTTGACGTGCCTCGCCCGAGGCAACAAAAGCACAGCACGAGCCAACGGCTCCTCTAAGAGTGGAATATGGCCCCCCTGGACCCCATCCTCCGAGTCCAATTCCGAGATAGAGCGAAGCCAAAGCTGTTGATAAAGCGCACATTAAAATATATACGTATCTAAGTATCTCAAAGATACAGCTTTGCTCAGCTCAGGCAGGTGAGGCGGCAGCAGAGACGAAGGTGGAGCGTCCTTCATCCGCTGCTGCTGCTGCGGGGGTGAATGAGAGGCATTCAAATAAAAAACCGTGAGAATCAAAGCAGCAGACAAGTGGAGCGTAAAGCTTTCAGTGCGTGGCGTGGCCAAGGACCAAGGACCTAGGGGAAAGCCAGATGAAGTCTGTCCAAACCAAAAACTGTCGGGGGCACTGAAGCACTCCGGCGATTGTCCGGCGAAGGAGCCGTAGTCACCATCGACCCTCCCGTCTCCTGGCGAGTTGTTAAGTTTCGTCCCTCTTTCTCTTTTACGTTTCATTTATTACGCAGGGGTTTTCCTTTTTCGTTCCTTTTTGTAAATTAAGAATTTCCCTGCAGCTTTTTACAGCTTCTCAATGACTGACTACGCCCGTCCCATCTGGCTGCTCATCCCGGAGTCTCTTAGCTGACTGTTGGCGTTATAAAAGCCCAACGCTTCATTGCACAAACATAGTCGAGGACCGGAAGGCAGCCAGGCGGGCATCGTCGATTCCAAAGGCCTAAGGGGACTGGAACAGGGGCAGGAGCGGGAGCAGAAGTGGCGTCGGGAAGCGTTCACCACTTAACAGGGCACACAACTTGGCCCACAACTTGGCTCAAGAGTTGGCGATATCGTTTCTGCGCACGTGAGCATAAAATACTTCACGGAAGCCTCTCCACGGAGTCTGTGTGCCAAAGACAAGAACTCAAAATGAAATTAATTAAAACAATATAAACAATAAGCGAGAGACATGCGAGAGCACCGTATAAAAGCGAAGCGCCTGAGCATGTAAGGGCAGACATGGTGCAGTGATTCAGATCTACCGCATTTTAGGGTTTCGCAAATACCTTGTTAAAACTGTGTTCCAGAGTTAACAGTATTTTATATAGTTATGGAATTCAGTTTCCATCATATGAAAGCCCAAATTCTATGAAATTCAACTTTCGAATTTACATAATGCCTCGTAGTAACCCATCACTCAAGCGAACTTCACAAGAAATCAAAGCAAATAAAATAAGCAAATTATGAGCGAGATAAAATAAATTCAGCTTGGGTCTGGCCAAATTGTTGAGTGCTGAAGATTGGACATTGATAGCCTACGTGGTCAGCCAGCTAAGGAGCGGCCGCTGGAGAGAGGGCCGAAAAAAGGCAACGCAAAATATGGGCAGGGTAAATATGTTTCAAATATTTATGCGCCCATTCTGCCCTTCACCTATTTTCTGCGGATGCGAGCACTCTTTGTCTTCGGCCTGACAAAAACCGCGGGTCTCCCAAGAAGGCTCAAAGCCCACCTCCTTCTGTCCTTGCGGTTGCTGTTTCCCATCAGAATGAAGGGGAAACGTCGCCCGAGACACGTTTTGGCAATGAACACGAGAAAGGAACGTGTGTTTATTTTTATTTGTGGCCCCACAAAAGGTGAACGCCAGGGAAAAAGGTGGCCGGAGACTGGGATGTGTTGGCTCCCGGCAAAAATTTATGGGACAGCCGGGCTCATAAGCGCCACACTGTGCGCCAAGGATATGTGGAGCTGGAGCTCTGGCTGGGCTGATTGAATTTTCCATTGCACACTTGCGGGCGGCTGTTGTAAATTCTTTTTTTCTCCATCTAATTGAAAGGCTGAAAGGAGCAGAGGTGCCGCCAAAAAAAATGTTACAAAAATAATTCACTGAACGACAGAGCATCTCAAATAGTTGCCAATATTTGGAAAGGGAAAGATTTTAATTTTCTGAAGCAATATAAATATCATCTTGTTCAGCTTACTTACATTCAAATTGAAAATTCTCCTGTCATTTGTTTGCTTAAGAAATTTTATTATTTAAAGAAAAAGAATATATTTTTGGTTACTCTTTTGATTGAAATTTATTAAAATTTTCTAAGGACTTCTGTGGAAATATGTATAAGTATAAAAGAAACTTTAAAATATATGTTTTAACCCAATAAAAACCCCTCTTCCTCTTCCAATGTTTATGTATAAGTATAAAAGAAACTTTAAAATATATGTTTTAACCCAATAAAAACCCCTCCTCCTCTCCCAATGTTTTTGTTTTATATATGTACATATATGGGCCTACTTATGATTTGTTTGTTTTAACGGCTATGCCGTACTTACGCCAAAATCCCTCGATGTCAGGAGGCCTGATGACTGGTGGGGTACGTAGCTGTCGTGAAATTAAGTTGAAGAACATCGCAGATATATATATGTATATATGGTCAGGCCTCCCCACAAAATACGCTGAATTAAAATCGAAAATTGTTATTAGTAAATGAGCTTATTTGAATGAAAATCAAAGCAAATATAAACTAATGATACTTTTGAAGTTGCCAACTGACGGTGCCCCTCGACCCGTGATGTAGAGGAGTGCCCCTCGATGTATGTATGAGCGCCCCTCGATGTATGTATGCGTGCCCCTTGACGTATGCAAGGGGTGCTCCTCGAAGACACGTGATGTAAGGGATGCCCCTCGACGTATGTAAGGGGTGCTCCTCGAAGACACGTGAAAAATCACAAAGAGAACACCACCCAGTGGTGTTTACAATCGCTGTTAGTTTGCAGCGAGGCATATGGAAAGCGGGGGCTTCCCTCCGCACGTTGCGAAGGCTCCAGCAGCGCACGATCTGTTGGCTGTACCGTCGAGATGGTCTCCAAACCAAATCTATTTGGTTGAGCTGCACGCTGATTTTGGGATATTCCATATTATAGATGCAGAAACAAAATCTGCACAATTGGCAGTGTTTATTTATAATGATCCACAGGATGAACGTGGATTAAAATTTTTTGGCAAATGTTTTGGCAAGAAAAGAGACCGGAAATTGGCTCATAAAAGTGACCATAGTTTGGGCAAACGATAAATTTGCATCTCACGAAAGAATTTGCTAAAAAATAGCCAGAATTGATCTTTGCCAGACTGGTTGAATATTAAATAAGTTCAGCACGTTCACTTAAGGAACTGCCAACTTGCGACTGGCTCCCACAAAGGGTAAACAGAATCATTAAAGGCGAACACACCTGAGAGAGCTGGTTAGGGTTCGAGGGCTGGGATCACTCTGCTCGGGCAGATGCGGGCTATTAACAATGTTGCCACTTCATTCAAATTAAGCACGGACCCACGACTTTAGTCCTGTTTCGTCCTCGTCCTCGTCCCTGTCCCTTGCCCCCTGCCCGCTGCTAGCCTACGTGACGGTTACCGCAAAACGTCTTTTGCCTTTCGCCTCAATGTTCAAATTTTAATCGCATTTCTTGGTCGTGGCTGAGTCCTTTTCACTTGCCTTTCCTTCGGCTTCGACAGCAAAAAGGGGTTTTTCTGGGCCTTTTCTGTCCTGTCTGTGTTTCGTCCTTTTGGCCCGCACCTCAGTCAGTCATTTGTCTTTGCCCTCGCCGTTTGTTGCGTTTCCCGCAAAACGAAAATGGAAATTGGTTTTCTCTTGGTTACTTACTGTCCCTAGCAGTAGCTACACCACCCACTTTTCACCCACCATCTACTCCACCGTCAACGGCCACAATAACATTCATTTAAAATGTAAATAAAGTGACAAATTACCTGAATTAGTGACACAACGTACAGCGCGTTTACGCTGCTCTTTTCGACTCGTCCTTCCATTGCCATTCCTGCTGCCGGCTCCCCCCCGAGGTATTTACTTTTGTTTTTAATTTAAGGCTCCCAATTTAGCTGTTGACTTTGGTTGGTAAAATGTGCTTCTGGTAAGTGAGTTGATGCCGTGAAAGAGCTAATCGAATGCAGAATCCTTCGAAGGGAATAATTAGACTGGTGTGAATCTGTGCTTGGGCTTTAAACACGCTCCTGCCTCGTCATATTTCCCGCTCACCAGGAAGCAGGAAACTTTAAAGCATTTGCCCAGCCAGCTATTAAATTCAATTATTGCCTCAGCGCAATATTGAATCAACAGCAGCCGCGCCGACGAAGCTCGGAGCTCGCACTTTTGGGTAGCGTCCTGGCCCAGTCCTGGGTACGCTTAAGTCCTTCGCACAGCTGTCGAGTAAATATTTAATTTACGAAATTCCATAATAAAATTTTCGTTCAGCGCCGCCGCCGCCGCCGTCTTGGAGCTGTTGTTCTTTAAGGCAGCTGGGGTTTTCATTTCGCATGCCAATTGTTTGGCAAGTGTCAAAATAATAACAAGCCACCCACCACCCCGGCAAGGTGAAGTCCCAGTTGCAACCCCCTTTGGCCAGGGCCAGGGGAGGTGGTGCATACCAATGCCAAGTGTCAGAATATTTTGACAAATTTTTTATGTTAATTTCGTATTAATAAAATAAATATTAAATCAGTGCGGCAAGGGATGGCGCCAAGGGTGGCAATGACAAATGGCAGAGGCATTCGGCCCAATGACTATATTAGAGGGCAAAACCACTAATTTATCCCCAGAGAGTGGAGATCCCGGCAGCTGTTACCCTCATCCCATCGCATTGTCGTCTTTTGCTGAATTCTGAGCTCGTTGAACCCTCCACCAGGCCCGGAGTTGGCTTTAATTGGAGCTTTGGCCGACTTCTTTTCCCTTAGCATAGGCCTGGGTTTATATTTCGGAAATTTAAAGACCCAATTCCGTTATTATATAATATTATTTAATTTAACACTCTCGACTCGTTGATTTTTATGGGATTTGCGGCATTTTCCTTGCCCAACTCCTTCATCTGCCACAACTGGGAAGCCATTTGGCTAATTATTTCAGTTAAATGCCGCTACCAAAAAACAGTTGTGTGCGCATTAACAGCAGACGAAGCTGCTTTTTGAGCTGGACTTTAAGTCGTATTTAGTGTTATTTTGGTTTTAAGTGGTGTTTAGAAAAGTGTTTGAAGGCATTTTTATTATTAATTATATTTATAGGACAATATATTTATTGCTGTAAATTATTTGAGAATTTAAAATAGGCAGCAAGTATTTCAATCTATTTAATCAAAGAAATTATAGAACTTTAATGATTCTGCAGGGGTCTTTGAATTGAATGCAGAGCCTAATGTCTTCCATTTGACTAAATAAGTTAATATAAAATTTAATTTATTTTTTAAAATATTCACCAAATATTTTTAAAGCTTGTAAATATAATAATAAGAATCTTTACTAAGAACATAATATTAAAATTAGAATTTTTAATGCCAGTTAAGTTACTACATTCACTGCAAAAGCTTGGGGAAAATATTAAAAATTCTGTTGAGTTATTTGAGCAATTTTTAAACCTCAGCAAACTGTTAAATTATGTATCAACAATTTATTATGCCCCCTTAAAACAATATATTGTTATTGTTATATTTATTTCGATCATAGACAAACAATAAACAAAAGTACAACCAGCAGGCGATGATCTAAACTTTAAACTGCTAATCTATAGAGTGCCATTTCTGTATCGTTCAGTATTCATTTTTATCCAGAGCTCTCAGGTTGTGCCACATAGGACTGAAAGTTTTTTATTAAAAATTCCAATACTCCTTCCAAAAAAGTTCCACCTAAACCGTTTTCCAAGTTTCTTTATCCGTGAAGTCTTGGTGAGAGTTCAAGAAATATCCCTTTGTGATAATGATGTTAGTGTAACAAAATTTCCTTTAAGGCAACAAACGTAGCAATCATGTGTGGCAGCTTTGGCTTTGGCTGTGGTCCCTATGGCTATGGTCCTTCGGGACCGTGCGGACCTTGGTGTGGCCCATGGTGCGGACCCTGCGCTCTGTCGCTGGGACCCTGCTGCGGCGGACCCAAGGGGTGTGGGCCATGCGGGCCTGCGTGTTGGCCCTACGGTCTGTACACCTGCTAGGCTTCAGAAGGATTTAAGAAGAACATCAGACATAACCCCAGGTGAGTGAGTGAGTGAGTCGAGTATTCTTGGGGGCAATAAAAATTTCATCCGCTTCCCGTGGATGCTGGTGCGCGGAGGGTTATCGCAATTCAATAACTGCACAAAGAGACGGCGGCTTCGATTGTTTGGCTCGATTGTAAACAAAACTCTAATTTGAATTCTTGAGCCGAAGAGAGGAAAGTCGCATCAGTTGTGCAGGTGGAAAAGGGGGAAAAAGCTGATTCCATTTTCAGAGGCCTCACCCGGCGTCAGGTGCCGTTGCCAAGAGGAATCTGGGATTGAACAGAGGATGGGGACTGCCGTGTGTGTGTGTGTGTGTTGGCTTTATTACAAAATTTTTCGTGCTTTGGCCTTTGTTTATTTGAACTGCCGTTTGGCATTCGGGCCGCCTGCAGTGCGTATGGGGGCCAGCATCCAATTTGAAGCCCCCCATTGGCAGGGCCTAAATGCGGGAATGTCGGCCATTCCGAAATTTGCAATGTGCACAGCTTGAAGGCTGGGTAATCTCGTACATTAACTATATTTCATTTTCTTTGCAGGTGGGTCCGTGATAGGAATTTGGAAGGAGTGAAATTTGATTACGCAGTCATATCCATGGTACTCATTAAAAATTTGGAGCCAATTCATATACCAAATAAATTTGTGTGCTTTCTCGGGGGAACTCATTGGCGCCTCTAAATGGTCCCAAATTTGTCGTCTAAGCCTTAAACGGCTCTTGGAAATCCGAGGTCTTAGTGTGTCTGTATTCGTTTGGGGAAAGTCAGTAGGCATCATCTCGCTTTTCGTCCTGTGAACCTGTGTACTTCCCATTTGCAAATATGTCTCGGCAAATGGCTGGCGGCAACGGCTCTGACTTTTCTCTCCTTTGCCGCCTACACAAAGTCGAAATGAAAACCGAAAGTCATGCGCTCTTTCCTTTTGCTCGCTGGTAGACGAAGTTTGGTATCCTCTGTTGCTTTGTAATGTGTCGCGTTATTTACGAGTTTTTCCAGTCACTCTGGAAAACTCTTTTAGGTATGTCGACTTGACGTTTTTAATTTAACGCAAAGGAACTCCTTCGGTGTACGCTGAGACCCATGTGTACCGGAAAGGCACAGCCTTTGGGATTAAGTAGGCATTTTATGGGCAAGCACAGACATCGGTATCTAATCCGAGGACAAAACTATCCCCAATTTTCCCAGCAGGGTCCAGCTCTTCGATAAGCCTTAAAGCGCATTGTGGTCAGCTTTGGTGCTGCTGCTGCGGCCTGCATCACATTGCTTTTGGGGTCCAGATCTTGACTTTAATGGGATGTGGAGGGCTCAAGGCATGAGTTTAATATATGAACTGATTTTTATACAAGGTAAGCAAAGGGTGCAATAATTATGATTTCTAGGATTGCATCTATAACGAAGGAAAATAAAGACCAAGTGGAAATATGTTGAGTAACCTCCGCCTTTCGTAGTAAAATTACAATTAAATTCACATCAAATAAAATATCTTGCGGTGCTTTTTATGTGTGAGCTTGTAATATAAATCCTTTGGCTAATGGGGCCACACACACACAGCGGGCGGGAAAGCCCCAAGTGCTCACAGCAGGCGGTCCGCTTCGTGCCCAAAAAAGAAGCAGGACCCCCAGAAAAAAAAGCTGGAATCACCGCAAGGACCACGGATGAATCTGAGAGCGTTTCGGTGGTTACGGGCACGGACGCAAACAAGGGTTAAGCATGGCGCTCTTATGGAGCTTCTAATGAACAAAGTCAGCGTCTGCGTTTGTGCATGCGAATGAGCAACCGTGCCACCAGGTACGGACTTCGTCCTGCCAGCAAAAACTTTGCTTCTGCGAACACTGGGTAAAAGTCAATGATACTTTTTGAATTTACTACGTGAAATAAAATAAAATATGCTTGGACTCTGACTTGATTTTATATAAATAAATACAATAAAATGTTTTTTATTATTAAGCAAACTGAAGAAACAGCAGACAAAGAACAAGGCATAGAGGCTTGTGAAGGTGTTTATGACTCTGACTATAAAATGAACTTAGTTTTTATATGGGTTTAAATAAGGATAAACTATTTTTTCTATTTTTTAAAGAGTTTCTAGATAGAACTCAAAACGGAATCTTGTACCAATGTTCTCTGGCGCCGAATGAGTTCTTCTGTTGGCCCAGAAAAATATGCATCCTTCGTGTGTGATTAAGCGCAAATCTGCTTTTATGTCCTTGGAATTACGCAGTAAAGAATAAAGGCTAAAGGAAATGGAAAACAGCAAAACAAAGCTTAAAACGTAACCTGAATTTTTAGCAAGTAACTATATTATTGGCTAGAAATTAATTCATAAAGAAATAAATAAAAACTCAACATTTTTGTATAATTTTTTTTGCACCAAAAGAGAGCTGTTTATAGTATTTACTTTGATCTAACTATAGGTTCATATGGACTCCCTTTTTGCTTTAATGAACTCGTTACGTTTCAATTTGGCCGGGCTCTCTGCCCCCTTGGCCGTGTTGAATGCAAATAACCTTTTAATAATAAGTCTGAAGCCCGAACCGGTCGCAGTTTTCATTATCAGACATTTCCGCGCCACTCAGACATGGACAGACGGTGGCAATTCAGTTTAATGTGCATTTAAGTAAATAATTGAAATTTATTACATTTCGCAGGGCCCTCTCGATGGAGGTGCACAAAGCGAGCGAAGACGAAAAGCGCAGCTCGATGAAATGATTGTGATGGCATCCACTGATTTCGCGGTGGCGGCTGGTCGCAGTTAATTGCATAAACCCGTAATTGGAGGCAATTCCAGCTTCAAGTCCAGAGAACTCGCCTGGAAATATTGTGCTTAACCATTTAAAGTGCACAAAGGAGGCCATGCCGCAAGGCGGCACAAAGGAACTCTGGAGTCGGCCGAAGGGTTACGAGTTTCGAGCTGGGCCCTGCGACTGTAGCATTTGTTGTTCTCCTTTCATTCCCTTTTTTTTTTGTTCATTTTTCCTGGTTTTTGGCAGGTCTAATTAAGGTCACGTGACCCGGCCTGCACTCGAGCCCTCTCCTGATGTGCGGCCATGCATGCTCCCGGAAAATGTTCTCGCATCAAATGCAGCTTTTCGGCCAAAAAGAAATCCAGAGTCTCGACGCATGTTCACGCACATTTGCCCAGAGACGACAACTGCGAGGTCCTGGCCCACTGCCCGGGCAATTATCAAGCTCCCAAATCAGCATCCCCCCCTGGCACCCCATCAAAGCAAAGTTTTCCCAGGCAAAAGGAAAGCGAACGAAACTTAACACAGGCAAATTACGCACACGAATTGCGCTGGACAATAAAAAAGCGCACAAAAAAAACAGAACCGAGAAGAATGGCGAATAAATTATGAACAAGGGGCTGCACGCTGGCAGGGGGTGTGGCATCTACTTGCGCGTCTAATTTGTTGGAAAATTAGTTTGTGTGTTTTGTGCGTGTAATTTCCATGCAAGCCACGAACACGGCTTGGATGGAAATCTGCACTTGATTTTGATTGAAATAAGCTAAGGGGCATAGTGAGGGGGGGGGGGGGG
>VNJN01007283.1:19765-46485 GCA_008042485.1 Drosophila mayri | reverse complement strand
GGGGGGGGGGGGGGGGGGGGGTCTTTATGCGAGGGGGAGGCAAATATGGTTATGTTACTTTTGGTTAAATGTTATCAAACTGCCCCCAAATGGTTCCTTGTTGCGTGTAGCACAGACCCCCTGCCTAGTGGCTAAGCTTTATGATGTCCCGACAAGAGACTCAGTGAATGAGTAATAGTTTTGTGGTTTTCATATTTATATTAAATCCTTGTTACTGAAAATTGTAATACAAGAAGGTATGCAAAATGATTTTTATTTATTCCATTTCATCTTGCTGGAAAAGATAAAAAAAAGCTTGTAAAAGATTACAATAAAATTGTAGCATCATAATGCATCTTGTTTTTATTTATATATTAATACAATTTTAATGACAATTTCTGGCTCTCCAATCCAAACTCTAGGCCCTAATCCTCTCCATACTATCCCAATAAATAAACTTTATCCAATTAAGATATATCTGCAGGCATCTCCACTTGAACTTGGCTGGCAGCTTCGCTTTTGCTGCTCTTTGCTTTTAAGTAAACATTCGCACGCTTTGCGTTAAATAATTTTCGTTTAAGTGCTGCTGCGGTTTTTTGTGATTCTTTTCTTTATTCAATTTCATCTGTGTGTTGATTGCCATGGCTGCGACTGCGCAAAAGCTGTGACTTGAGAGGATTTGTTTGGCTTTTGGAATGGGGATCCCCCTTTGATTATGAGGGCGTCACTGATGTGCACGCAGCTGCGATGTTGCCTTGTTATTTCAACAGGCGGAGGCAAGAGAAAGCTGACTTTCGAATACTCTTATAATAAGATATTTTTCGGTATTTAAAGTTTAAAAATTAAGAATAAAATATACAAAAAAACCCTAGCTTCATAAACAAATTTAATTTCATATAATTTTATAATTTATTGCTTAATATTTTCGTGTAAAAAGCTACACCCCCCTTATGGCAGAGCATCACAATCAGCAACGTAGGATTCTGCGAAACGAGACGACACAGGAAACTGGTTTAATTGGTTGCAAACTGAAAGAGGCATGTTTATACCGCCCCTTCTTTTGGGGAGACTTCTCCAGTCTCCCTCCGGCTGTTACTCCACTTGCTCCGCCGGCATTGTCTACTCAAGTAGAAATGGCATTCGCTCCATTCGCCTCGTCGCCGCGAAAATCACAAGAATAGCAACTCATCGAACTGTGGAATCGAGTGGAAGGCCCAGTTCAATTCAATTAGCAGCATATTTTGTTGGCACGATACGGAAGAAATGCGATACAGATACGATTCTCGCGGACAGCGGGAATTTATGAAGCCCATGGCCCTGCCAGCATGTCGTTCCCAGTGTCGAGCTCCGCTCCCTCCGCTCCACTCGTATTTGGCATGTTTTGACACTGCAGGCCAAAGGGGAGTTGGGTCGGAGTCCCCGCTGTTCGCACTCAATGGCATGCGATCTTCAGATGCCGATGCTGTGAGTAGGGTGGCGGCGAGCAGTGTCTTGCCGGGGGCGGGACAGCGTCAGGGGCTGGCCACATGTGGCGGACATTGCGTGGCGGTGAAATGATTTAAAAGTTTGCGTGTGTGAGAAGCAACTCCTCCAAAATGAAACAAGATTTTCTTTAAGGAAAACTATATAAAAAATATCTGCAGCAATTAAAGCAGCACATCGATAACTTGTAGTTAATTTTACACACAAAACGTTTCCCTTTTTATTTGATTAAACTTTACTTTTATTCAATTTCCTCTTCATAGACTTCAAGTCAAATTTAAAACCTGCTGGAAAATCAGCCAAAATCATCAATCAATAATTGCTTATTGCACCTTCATTGCTTTCAGCTGGCAACTTCATTTCCCGCTGACTCCTCCCATTGCCAGTACTCAATGACCCATTGAAAAGCTGTTTACCGTCGCGTTTTGAAGGAAACCTGTCAGGAGAGGGGCCGTCCGCAAGGTGGGCGTGACAGGTTGACTTAAATGACAAATTACAAGTATTTACATGCAAAACACAGCAAGATGCTGGGATGCCAAGATGCCGGGATGCTGGGATGCAGCGATGGCGGCAGACTTCGTAATCGATGCGACACGCGCGTGCCTTGAAAGCAGCTAGCTCTGCTCCACCTCAACGCAGGAAAGGAGGATGCTGCTCCACCTCAATGCAGGGAATGAGGAGGGGCACCCAAGAAACCACACGTTGACAGAACGCTGAGGCAAAGACAATCGAGTTGCTGGGAGAAGTTGAGCAGATGAAGCGCAGGGAAGCTAAGATGCTGAGACGACGCCTAATTGAGCGAAGGAAGTCAGGCCAAGGAGTATCTGGCGCCACCTGTCGAACGACCCAGCTACGGCTGGCTGGAGATTCCACGGCCTCTCCAAGTTGATTGCATTAATGATATGTTGTTGCCTGTCCCAGTGAAAGCCCGCTCAATGATAGCCAGGTTCGTTGGCGGCTCACCCAAGTTGATTAAAAGTCTCGAGTGCGCGCTGGCACTGCGGAGAGCGAGAATGCTCGAAACGAAAGCAATTAGCAATTGACACCCGGGTGGCATCTTAGAGGAACTCCGGAGCGGCAAGGAAACGCCATTAATGGGAGTGAAATCCATTGAGAGACTCTCCAGGAAAGTGCCAAGACAGCAGCAGCAGCAGCCTTACGAGTCTATTGAGCAGGTACAGTTGATGGCAAAGGCCGTAATTTAGTTCTCATTTGGAAAAGGTAAATAAATAGGATTTCAGGCAAGAAATTACATAATAGAAAAGGAAAATAAAGTTGGTAATAGCGAGTTTTAAGAATGAAATTTGGTATTTGATTCTACAAACAGTAAAAGCTTTTTGTGTTCTTAAATTGGCTGGTTCTTTCGTTCTCTAACTAATATATTTATTTATGAAATTTAAGATAGATACATAGTTAAAGCTGTGCCATCTGAAGAGCCTTGACACAGTGACAGAACCAAGTTGCGTTCAAATCTTTGCGATTCACTGCTCCTGCTCCACATGACCAGGGGATGTTTCAAGCTCTTCTCTTCGTTATCATCTCTCTGCATCGCAACGCAACTCTGACTGACCTCCACTAACCCTGCTTCTATTATGGCCCACATTGCCGAGATATATCCCGGCATTTCTCGAGCAATTTAATTTGATTAATGAGGCGCAATGGGCGAGATAGCGGAAGGCCGCGAGCCACCCGGGAAACTGTTAAAATCGAATTTCAGTGACCCAGTTCGATAAAAGCCAAGGAACTTCGGCTAGGTAAAAGGTACAGCAAGCCAGCAGCTCTCAGACTCCATCGTGACACTGCAGCGTCTGTTTACTTTCTTAGGCGCAGATTTTAATTAAGCAGCCGCCGCCACCGAATGCACTTCAAAGTGCCATCTGCTATTTATAGGAGATCAAAGCAAGTCCAATTACTCATCGCCAGCTTGCCATGCACTCCTCAAACTTGGCAATGAGCTAGAGAGCCGCTCCGCAGGTCCCTTTAGCATTTCAGATTAATTGCAGCAGGCCTCCATCACTTTGGGTGGGTGTGGCAGGAAATCGGATGGCAGATCGCAGATTGCAGGAGGGTTAGGTGTTAGAACACTTCAAGTGCCATTGCGAGATCGTTCCCAATAATTACCTGGACACCCTTGCCACACACCGTGAACCCGCTCTTGAGGCAGTCACACGACTTTCTAAATTAATTTTGTCTCGCAATAAATAATTTCTTAATAAATTACACACTCAAAATGCGACTTCCTGCAATTAAAGGCCAAGTCGGCCGTCCAGTGCTACCCCTGCCTGCCCCTCGTATCGCTGAGCTCCTCCGCACTCGAGTGCAATAAAAAATAATTGAAAACTCAGTCACGTAAACGTTTTCCAGCCGCCGTTCTCTCAGATCGCTGATCAGCGCGACTCATTAATCCGTACGCCTGCCTGGCGAATAGTTTTTTTCAAAGCGATGGACCAGATCTGGTGGCTATATATTCAAAATCTGAATAATAAGTAAAGGGCTACAAATTTGATAAAAAGTGTGTTGAGATATTTTGTCTGGCTACTGTTAAGACTTTATTTAATAAGTATAAACAAAAGTTATGGTTTATTACAATAACATAATTCTACATTAAACATTTTGTTTATTTGTACATTTTAACATTTTATTTCTTAAATGTTTTTACGAAATTTTGACTTTAAGCTGCCTGGATAGTCACGATCGCTGCACGATCCCACCTTTAGTTAGCCGCCGACTTATCAGCCCGTGACAATCAGCGGAACCGACGGAGGCGGCGGTGGCCAGAGGAGCGCACTTCATATTTGGGTTAAAAAGGCGTGCATGCAATTTACTCCGCAAGTCAAGAGCCAGGGAATGGGAACCATGAGGTGGGGCAGGGGCAAAGGCAGAGAAGCGGACGGAGAGATCATCATCGAGATTGCAAAGCAAAAGACTCTCGGCCTCGACTTCTGATACCTGAGCACAGGTTATCATCATTTTGAGCAGAAAGTTGCAACGCAAAGAGATAAAATAAGAGCCCATGCAACCTTTCTTTTCATTAAAATTTTTATGAGCCAATTGTATTCTTTATAAATAAATATGATACAATATTTAAATATTTATTTATTAAGGGTATTTCCAGAGTCGTTTGCTAAATCCCGCCTTCCATTCCTGTTGATGATGCGTTTGATTGAGGCGCGATGCAGACTTAGTTAAGGCTGCGGGTAATTAATTGCACTGACTGGGATTCCGCTTGGCGGTGGGCGTGGACCTGGTGGATGCAGGTGGCTCTTGGCGAATTAGAATCCTGAGGAGATGAGCGAAGCTGCGGTGGGAAATCCAGTGAATCCATTGCCAGAGTCACTCATTTCCAATTGCAGGACACCCACACTGAGCCAGGATGAAAGTGGAGGGGAAATGGTTTGCCACTTTTTATTTGCAGCAGGCGACAGAGTGTCAAGCCACCGTGACGTTGCAACGACGAGAAGAAATTGCAGTCCGCATTGTTTTTTTTTTCGGGTTTCTTACTCCAGTCTCCCTCAGTCGGTGCTGGCAGTTGCGACGAAATTGAAAATACATTTTTAATGATTTGTTGCTCAGCTCAGTGCTCAGGGTCTGAGCTGGCTGTGAGTAACATCACCGTATCCAGGGACCAGCAGGCGGGAGTTAACACAGTTCATTGAACCGTCAGTTGCCTTTTGGGATCAGCTCTTGCATGCGAGTTGCATTGATTTCGCAGAATTATACAATTTATGGCATTGCCCAAAGTGGAGCAATTGGAACAATGGAGACCAAAGTCAGGATTCAAAGATTCTCAGGCGATATCTGAGGATCTTGGGGAAAGGATGTATTCAGAGAAATGCTCTCCACCTTTGTCAAGGCTCTTCGGCCAGCAATACACACATGATTAATTGTCCAGGACTGAATGTATCCGATATATACTTGACTTTTTTTTGTGGGTGACAGGAAATGAAATTTAATATGCCGAATTTCGGTTAAGACACTTGAGGCTGTCCGGGCCAGGACATGCCAAGCTTTCCTCTGTGTGGCTATGTATGGGGGATAATGAAGTGCTGCAGCTGCAGATACAAATCCAACTGACAGGGGAAAACTTGAAAACAAATAAGCTGAGACAAAACACATTAGAATGCCCAATAGCTCCTGTCGACTCTGTGTGGGCTTGACTAAACTCTGAAGGATATTGTAAATGTAACGACAGCCTGTCCTTGCTGTGTATGCTCACACAATGAGATACAAATGTATCCAAATCAAGTGGGCACATCCCAGATATTCAGATACTCGGATACTCCGTCAACGGCTGCAGATTCTTGCGACTTCTGTGTGTTTTTAGTGCGGTCGATGGAATTTGCCTAAGAGGATTTTAAAATTTTAAATTAAGTGGCTTGCTTTGAGCAAGAGTTCACTTGCATCCTGCGGTTAGCCTGCATAATTGTCCTCGTCAAGGGAAATGCAATTTTAATGCCAGCCCGGCAGCAAGTGGAGTCTCCAATTTGCGCTGCTTCATTGTTTAATGCTTGGTTACGCCCTAAATGGCCGTGCTACTTGAAGGATTCCCTCGTCCTCTTCCGTCCTTTTGGATGGCCGCCCCAAAAGTATCTATCAGATGCTGTTGTTTCGTTTTCCACCCCGTCCCGCCTCCCCGCCAGTTGACCCTCGCCCAAAGTCAATTTGTCGTTGTACTTAGTCGCATACATAAATTCCCCAGGTCCAAGCCCAAGTCCTGATCCAGCATTCCGTCCTTCTGCCCGCTCCCTGGACTACCGTGCTCCAACCTCGAATCCACGTTGCACATTACAACTTTGAATGCCAACTCGCAAATGAACTATAAATAAATAATTTCCCTCGCTAGAAAGAAGAAGGAACACCGGCAATGTTCAGAGGTCATTGTGAAGAGCACCCAGCGAGGGTTAACTGACAAGTTTAGAATTAGTTGCAGATAAATATGTTATTCTTGATATGTGTATATAAAAGTTGTGCTAGTAAAGAAATTAAAGATTGCTAACAATATTTGGGAAATTCAAAATATGTATTTATATTGTGTATTTGAATAACTTTGAGTTGTCATAAATTTACAATATAAAAACATCGATATAAATATAGAAAATTAGGGTCTGCATGTAAATGATTTTATATCATTTACTTTTATTTTATATTTACATTCTCCATTTAATATAATATTAAAACAAATTTTGAGTTATTAAATACAGAATTGCAGAAAACAATTTTAAAATAATTTTATTTAGAAGCAAATTATATTGAGAACTTAAAAAAGGCGAATACTGGAGCAAGCTTGTATATTTTTATTTATTTATGCTATTTCTTAAATCCATAAATTAGGTAAAGTATTTCTTTAAGTCATATAGACTATGTTGTTTTGAAATTAAGAGATTGCCTAGTGTTTGACACACTTTTTATTTCTTTGGGTGATTCTCTAAAGACTTTATATAGTTTTTGACACACTTTTTATTTCCTTAAATTCTTGGTAGATTTTTTAAAGCTAATTTGTCTGAAATTAAGGAAAACCTCGACTACTTTCCGATCTGCTCTCTGTCCCACACACGCTGCCAAAAAGTATTCGTATATTTGGGCTGTCAGAAAAGCGGAAATAAAGAGGGTGAGAGAATGAAAAAGAAACTATCGGAACGTAGCGAACCTGTACGGTACATTCGCCGGCAACAAATCGCCCGAAAAACAGAAGAAAAACAAAAGGAACTTTATAACATGTCTGCAGCAGGGACAAAGATACATACCCGAGCGCCCGGATACACAATGGCCGGCAGCAGCAGCAGCGGTAGCAGCAGAAGCCGTGGCAGGTTCCAGCTACAAGTTCATTAAATAAATTATTCATACGCAACGTGTGCCGAACAAAAATGGCAACTGACGTCGCAACCGTCGCGTCGCTTTGTTTCACTTTTCCACACACACATACACACACATATTCACGTGTACACTGGGCCCGGACTGATGTCGGAGGGAAATTCATTGGCAGTTTGTTTTATTTGCCAATGTCTGTGGAATGAAAACGCATTCGGCTTAAATATTTATGGCCAAACGTCTGTGTTTGTGTGCTGGTGAGTGCGAGCAACTTTGCCATTTTCCGTTCTCAATTTTCATTTCCACTTGACATTTGCGAATGAGCGTCGCCTTGTTTTTTTTGCTTCTGGTGGTCAGTGTTATTAGGCTCTAAACACTTGCACTGCTTTGCCGCCGCCAGTGTCCCCCATTTATTTACAATGCAAAATTTTGAAGCCCATGAAAGACTTTTTGTCCGGGGAAAATGACATCTAATTCAATTGCGACTGCTGCACTGAGCCAAGCAGATCTGAGACGAAGGCCAAGAATGCGTCCCGTCCCCACTCGGTGTGGCATTTGCATGTGGCTATGAAATTGTAAGCTGTTAAATGGAATTTTTATATAGACAAACGTAGCTGGACATCGTTCGGTTCATGTACCTGAGGTGCACCGACAGAAATCCGTTGTGAAGTATGCAAATGTTGAAATGCAAATGCCAGCAAACGACAACCGAGAACCGACAACCGACAAGTGCATGAATATGTCAATGCGTTCCGAGCTCCAACTTGCACCTCAATTTTTGACAGTTGCAACTCAATTTCTGCCCCATTTGCCACACCCGCCCTCCGAGTGGAATGTAAAGTTTGGCTGACATTTCTCTTGCTTTGCGGTTGGCTGAACAATTTTTTGTTCTTTATTTTTTTGGGTTGGCTAGTTGGCGGTTTCTGCATGAGATTGCATTTTGAAAAGGTAGCAGTTTAAATCGGAAAATAGAAAAAAAATCAAAAGACTACATTTGACTAAATGATTTCCTCCAAAGGACATTTCAGTTTTTGACAGGAGATGGCAATGTAAAGAAATTGAAATTCAAGTAACTAAATTTGATCTTAAACGAACATTTATTAATGGGTCAAGAAAAAGGTTACCTATTGAAATTATATTATTATTATTGTTTACTTAAGATTAACATAGAAATTGGAATGGTTTTTGTCTTGTACTTGTTGCCATGTTTGTTTAATATTTAAAAAACAATTAAATGAATAAACTGCCTTATTATTTATGAACTTATGATGATTTATGAAAATGAAAATTGAGCTCAAATGTGAGCAATTATTTATCATTAGCAAACGATAAAATATATAAATTTTCTGTATATCCCTATAAAAATTTTAAGGCAACTAAAATTGTTAAAGATGTGAACAAATTATATGAAGAATAATGATGCTTAAGAACCAACCATTGACACTGAAAAAAGGGGCTAAGACGTGGCTGCTACATAAGGGAATGTTTTTTGCCACTGTGGTCTCAAGACAAATAAATTATTATTATGACCTTAAAGCCAAATATGAATTAACTTAATGATTTTTGATTTAATGAAATGTGTATACTAAAAAGTGCTTCAGAATTAATACAAAAATTAATACAAAATAAAACATATCTAATTCTTTGTCTACAACTTTGAACACCTTTATTTAAACATTTCTTTGAGCTAAATAAAACTTAATATTTGTAAAATAAAGGACGATAAGTTATTAAATCTTGGTGTTGGTTTTTTAAATTGCCTTTAAAATATAATTTAAAATTGTAACTCCATCGATTTCGACTCATTTTTGCCACTAAATCGACCACTGTTTAGCTGCCACATTTTCTAATAAATCTGCTCGCAGTTTTTAGCCAAAAGAAACTGAGTGTTTAATTAAAACTAAGCACTTCAGTTAGGGTCCAAGACAAAGCAGGCGGTTCAAGGGGCAGCGACACAACACGACAAGGCAGCTGGTCCGGTGGCAGCGGAAAAACAAAGAAAACTTTCGCTTTCGCCCACTGAGTTTTTTTTAATGAGTCCCGGCCAGACAGAGCGGCTGTATCCATATGCTAATGATTATTGTCATCCTCCCGCAGCATTTAGTTATTCATTTTTTAGACATGCTTATTCTTTGGGTCTCCGGAAAAGTAATGCTAAATAATACGCCACCATTATGGCATGTCTCACTTTCTCCGCTGCCCGCTCCTGGTTTTCCCACTTGGATGGCTGTCTAATTAATTTCACTTCATTTCGTTATTAATGCGCCGCAAAATATGCTCAGAGTTTTTCGTTTTTCCTCGTCCTCCTTGCGGTTAAGAGGCCAGAGGAACAGTGGAAAATTAGAGGGGATTATGCATGAAATTAATTTTGTTCTTTTTATTTGGAAAACTTTTGCTATTATTTCAATTTTACTTTAAGGAAGAGCAAGGGAAACTAGAAGGGAGGCTTACTGTGCCTGTAAGGACCCTCGGCCAACTCTGTTATAAGCAAGGCTTTCCGTATGGAGCTGAATTTGTATTGTTGAGATCCTTATTGTTTTTAAGAAGTATGTTTACCTTAAGATGAATATTTTTGGTAAACTTCTAAGTAAAAAGTTGCCTTCAGAAACCGATTTATTTCGATTTATTAAAACCCTTTCAATTCCTTAATATTTATGTACGATTAGGCATTGGTAGCGATCAAAGGATTGGAAAAACGCGATGCTAAACCACATATAGTGCGTTGGACAAAGGGATGGGCCCTGTTTTGGCTTGGCATTGATGCCAGCAACAATTTGCACACAGAGCAGAGGCAACTCCCATTGTGAAACTGCTGTGGCCATGGCGTGTCGAATAAATTTTATTTAAATAAATAATTTTTCCATTAACCGCAAACATGGATTTTGGTGCAATTGCATAAATGGAATGTAATAAATGAAGTGCAGTCAAAGGTCCCTGGGAGCGGGGGGTGGCATGCCACCGTTTGCAGTTGTTTTTGTGACTTTGTTGTTGTTGTGGTTGATGGCGTGTTGACGCGGTCGCTTTCGGGATTCCAATTTCCAGGCCATAGCGTTCGGTTCCATTTCTCTGTCCTCCTGCTAGTGCATATGGCCTTTTTCAGCCTTTTTCCGAACTGGAAATTAGTTTGTAATTTGTTTAGTTTACACTGAAAATGGCCGCACAATGCATTTACATATTATACATTATGTTCTGCGGTTGCATTGTTGCCGTCGCTCTGCCAGTTGTTGCTGTTTTGGCCCCGGCCCAAAGTGGTTGCTTTGAGCCATAAAGAGCATATAAAGGTACTACGTGGTACGGTTGTTAAATTGTTAATGTCGACTTTTAGGCGTCACAGGTATAAAGTTGCATTACGGCCTTTTTTTTACGTATCCATTTAGTTTATTTAATTAATTAGTTGCCCTTGGGGGGTATAGGAACAGGGAAAACAGGAAAAATGTGATATGTGTAAATATATAACTGTGGGGTGAACAAAGGGGAGGTGTACATGGAATGCATTCTATTGGGAATTGTGTACAATTAAAATGTTCAAATCAAATGACATTGCTTAATATATATGTGCAAATAGGTATGCACAAATATACATGAGATATGGTAGATTGATTTTAATGCTTTAATTGTACTAAACTTTCAACCACTAATCTTTCAACCAGTAGTACCCAAAGCATAATTTAATAATATAAACAACGCACATAATGTGAATCCAACCATTTTTTATAGTTAAATAGTTTAGTTTTATAGTTCCAAGAATTTTTTTTAAATATTACAAATAAGTTTAATAATCTGGTTCTATAGCGGAAGACTTAAGATTTCTTCATCATACAAATTAAATTCTGTTATTTAAAAATCAACTTTAATCACTGGTAAATACATTCTGTGACAGTTTTAACATAAAACTTATTGGTGCTTGATATTTCTTTTAATATTTAAATTTAATTTAAGAACTAAATCATTATCACAAATAAGAGCTTGACATATAAACTATTTGTGGTTATTTTCCTTTTTAAGTGTAGGCATTCCCCAACTCTATTTGACAATTCATAGGAAGCTGACCTCACGCAGCCACAGCTACGCACTTTTCCATAAACAAAGTGACTTCAAATGAAAAATTATTCAAAACTAATAGCATTAGCTAGGGGAATCACATTTGTATAATCAAAACAAAGCTGAAAAAGAACAAAAATTGCTTACACTTGAAGCCGTCAGCGAATCGTTGACGACATTCAAAGAACATTGCTCGAACATCCTGTATTGAACATTCTTTTTTTTATTGGATATTACCAGTGCTTGTATTTGTTGCCACTATTTCTGTTATTATGGAAACGTGCAGCGGCAATTTGTGCACGGAATTTATGGGCCATTGTGCAATAGAAGCCATTCATACGATTCGATACCTATGTGATTGTCGACGACAGCTTAAGAAAATATTTTAATAAGTTTATTCGAATTTTACAGCGTCACGTCCATGCAGAGCTTGCTTGCCGCTTTTGGCCTTGTTTCTGTTCCGTCCGTTTTTGTGTTTTTATGAATTCCTAATTAGACAATTTTCAACGCACATTTCTGACACCTTTCGAACGGGTTAAGGGCACGGGAAAGCCGTAAAGGCTCGGAACCGTTTTACGACATTTTTATTTAATTGCAAAAAGCGAACATTACTGCCGTCGAATGGGAGGAATAGGATAGCCCTGGGGCCGGGATCCACAACATTTTAATGACGGCTGTCGGCTGGCGTAAAGTGTCGGCCAAGTCGGTACATTACATCCAGCCGGGGCTGTAATAATATTTAAATTTCGAATTGCCAAGCTTATGGCGAACGGAAGTCATGATCGAAACGATGATTAATGACGGGAAAATGGTGGCAAGAATTTAAACCAAAAAAGCCTGCTTAGTTGAACCCGCTTTCCGTTGGTTTTCAGGCCCCCAAATTAACCCCTTTAAGCCCCACCCCCTCTACTTGAATATTCTCCGACGCTGTTCTGCTAATTTTGTGCGAAACTTTTGTGCTGTTCGCCGAAATATCCTCACCAGATTACCGCCGATGTCGATGGCTTTCGCCCTAATGTGCCCTGCTCCTGCTGTTCATCATGCTGCTCATGCATTTGAAGTTTTGACAGTTGACTGTCATTACTGCAGCCCCTGTCCTCTGTCCTTAGTCCCTCTGTCCCCTTGTCCCCTGTTCCTGAGCCCAAATACAGATCCAAGCCAAAGCCACCATCCCACAACGCATTCTAGTCAAATTTTGCAGTGCGTTGGCGTTTTACGTTAACATTTCGCTACCTTGCATACTAAACAAACCCTCGGATACCGCCGAAGAGCCTGACGGGTGGCTTCAATTGTTGCCACTGCCACTGGTGTGTGCTGTTACTGCAGCCCAAAACCACAAAATGGACAAAATGTGTTCAATTTCAGGCCTGTGATTTTTCAATAGAGCACTGGCCTGCCTTCGGTCAGCTGGCGTCGTCGGCATGGGTCCGGCCCGGCATCTGCTTTGGCGAATTAACATTGATGCCGCGCCGGGCGGTGCCTCCATTTTGTTTGCTGGGATCCTGACGTGCCGGCGTTGCCGTAGAACGTTCATTAGCACGCACGTCGGCGCCATTTTGCAAACGCATTTCCGCTGCAGCCGTACGTGCAGTTCAAATCGGGGTTTACCTTCGGGCTTACCCGGCCAGGAGATTGGAGATGAGATCGTGACAGGGCCAGGACACCCACTTATCAAGATATTTGAATAGATAATTGTATTCTTAGCAAGTTATGAGGGAAAATAATGCATTAGAATTTACATATTCTTGTGAATCAAATTATTGTAAAATAAATGCATAAATGATATAGAGAAATCCTGCCTAAAATCCCTGAGTAAGCATCAAAGAAAGCGGTTTTGTTATGCATAGGAAGGAAAACAATATACATTTATACTACAATGATATCGGACAGAATATAATTCGATATTTGAAATGAATAATATATATATTCTTTTTATTAAAAATTACCAATATATTTTTCAAAATATTACAGCATTAATTAATACCATTTCTCGATAGTTTAAATACTGAAGCGCTCATTAAAATTTAATTTAGGCATTTTATCAGTTAGTTACAGATAATTTTGACCTTTTCATGTTGATCTTTTAAAGCAAAATAATATTGAGTGCAATATTTTATTGACATATAATATCTATACATTTTTAGTTCACTCAGTTGACAAAAATAAAATAAATAAAAGATAGAAACGGTTATTTGAAATCAAAATTAAGTAATTAAAACACTAATTCGTTCTATTCGAATGCCAATCTAATACAAAAACTTGTTTTAAAATTCATAAATATCAACGAAATATATAGCATCTCACGTCGGCATCTCCAGCGGTAGCGGCAATAACTGTTTTCCCGCAGTTATCCTGTTAAAGCCAGGTAAATGTTATAGCTGCTCTATTTTTTGCTGCCGCCATCATTTTTGCGACTGGCCCATTCAAAAGGCATTTTTAATTGGCGATGTGTGCGGCAGCTTAACGCAACGGATACGAGTCCCGGATCCAGTCCCCAGTCCGAGTCCAGACTGCAAGGCAGATGCAACAGTTCCCGCATCGCATCGCATCGCACCGATTCTGATTCCGAATCCAATCGAATGGAATCAGGGACCAGGGGCCAGAGGAACCGATGCGAACTGGACCGGGTCTAGTCGATAATTGGTAACGCGTCACGTGTTATGCTCTCAAAAGCCAAAAATGGAATTTCTAATTAAGTTTTACAGGGATTTAATATCGACCATCTGCAGTTTCCATTACAGTTACCACCGCCACCCTGCAGCCCTTCGGCCAGCAGCCTGCAGCCAGTGTGTACGAAATTTTGGTCAATTAACACATCAACGAGCTTAGAACAGTATCCAGAGTCCTGTCGGAACACAAACTAGCCAACGCAAAAAAGGGGGAATTTGACTTACTTGTTTGAGCATTTTCCTGCTGCCTCTGCAAGTGAAGTTGCTGCTGCTGATGCTGTTGCTGTTGATTCGCTTGAGGGATTAGCAAGTGGTCGAGAGGGCCTCGGAGATGGATGGGTCAAAAGCTGGCTCCTACCTCCCACCCCAGACCCCCCCCTTGATGGTTGGAAAATTGCTTTTAAAAATCTGATCAGCAGCACAGCTTAAAGGAATGTTGTTCTGGCTACAAATGTTGGATTCATGCCTGTTAAGTAGTTGTCAGTTATGGGCGGAATCCGAAATTGCTTTTCCTAGCCTTCCCTTTTTGCCATTTGGCTGCAGGTTGCCAGGCAAAGTTTATGAGTCAGTTCATTTGTGGTAGATCCACACACATCTGAGAGGTTGATCCACTTATTTGGCTAAATGGATTTCGCCAATCAAGCTGGTGCAGCAAACTTTCGATGCCTTTCGATGTGTGATATGAGATATACCCTGGCTCGGCGTTTCAGGAGCGCATTTTGGCGGCGGATAACAAGCAGCCGACAAGCCCGTCAATATGCATATATAGAGCCGGGATGAGGATGAGGATGAACATGGGCATCGGCTTCGGCTTCGGCCCAGACAAGCTATAGCTGTGGCAGGCAACCCGTCACTCACTCACCCCCGCAATTCATTGGCTCATTCACTCATTCACCCATTCCCGGGCCCGTCATTTGCCAGAGCCTCGAAGCAGTAACAATTGATATGCGTGTACGTGATCTGAATGCCGAGCTCCTTCAATTGATTTGATGCCAGAGCTGCGCTGAGCGGGAGTTGCTTCAGGCGGGCACTAAGGAGAAGGAGGATAAGGAGGAGCAGGGTGGAGACCTGCCCAAACTGGTGAGCCGAGAGTCAGTGGAAACTTTAGGTTCTGGCACGCGCTAGAGATCTCAAGATGCTGCCTTTAAGTAGATAGAAACAAGTGACTCCTAGGCCATGCCTTGAATGATTTCCTCTATTTGAATAATGACCGATCGAACTTTAGACTACCAAGTTGCCTAGATTCTGCTCTAAAGTCGGGGCACTCCTTCCCGCAGGAAACGCCAAATGTGTCAACTGGCCATTTGTCATTTCCGACTCCGAGTGGGCAAACAAACGGCAGACAGCCGGAGCATTGCCAACTTCGATCCATAACTCAATGCGACGCAAAACGCTGCGCATGCGCTGTCTGCCGAGCGGCTTGTCAACAAATGAGGGGAATGGATGGGATGGCTATGGCCAAGAATTTACACAAAAATGCAATCAGCTCGACAGATAAATATACAAATTGCCGGCAGGCAACAAGAGTGGAATATTTAGCCGAAGAGCAGAACGGCAGACAGTCGGCGGCAACTGGCGCGTTATCATGAATGAATATTTACATTGCGCGTACGAGGACTCAATGAATTTATCAGCCCGATACTTGGATACTCGGATAGTCAGATACTCAGATAGCCAGATACTCGGATACTTGCCGTTTGTTTGCTCTTCATATTTAGCTGTCAGCTCAAGTTGTTTGTTCTCGGCCAAATGGACAACGGCAAGATTGCATTTGGCCTGGACTGTTTGTTACCCTCTTGAAGATAAGAAGTTGGACCTTATAACCATGCTAGTTACCTAGTTATCTATTTATGCATTTAAATGAATTGTGGATTTAACAGCAAGAAGACTTTTTTGTAAGAGATTTTTAGTAGTTTACGATTTAGTAGTTTTTCAACTTCAAGGGGCCTAAATATATCTTCTAAAGCTAAAGACCACTTTTAAATTAATTTTATCAGAACAGCAAAATTAAAAACTAGACAGAAAATATATTTTTATATATTTTTAACATTCTAATATAAATGTTTTTAAAATTAGACTACTACTACTATCACAAAAAATATAAACAACAGGTTTTAAGTATTCAAAAATGTAGTTCTACAAAGAAAACTTGTAAAATAATAACAATCTACCAAAGAGAGTTTTGTCATTACAAATTTCCTTTTTTAGACATTAAAGTAAGACATTGTTTATTCGATTTTTTTTTTAATTAATGATTTTAAAAGTATTCTTGAGATTGTAAGCTATCTTAGTCTTGTCTTAGAATATTAACGCAATGCCGACGCAAAAACTATTCCCATTTGCCATTAATGCTTTTGTTAACATTACTAAAACCATTTTTGATTTACTATTTAAATTCTTTACTTCTGCAAAACAATCCAAATGTAATATAAAAGGGAACAAAAAAACAAAAGCACTATAATAAAAAAAAACCGGAATATTTGCCCTGCATTTCGATTCAAGCATTTCTGATCTAAGATTGGATTAGGCTCGGAATCTATTGTTTTCGTTCGAACCATTGAAAAACTGTGTCACCAAGTCAAGCATTCGAAAGTAACAACTGCCAACAAAGGCCCATGGCTAGCAGCCTTCTCAGCCTTCTCTATGTACGTGCGACCAATCAATCAGGCGCGAGCCAGCGATATCATTAAGCGACCGGCGATACCATCTACAAGTCCCTTTCAATATGTTAACTCCCCAATCCACCGCAGATTTGGACTCGAGCCGCGTATCGCACCATCGTCAGGCGTCAATAAATCATGACAAGATCGGTGTTCCAACCGCGCTATACCCCTTCTCTGCGGGAAAATCCCGACGGGGCTGAGTCTCGGGCCATAATGCTGCATTATGACAAGTTGCGGCGCGCGTTACGCACGGCAAATGTATCTGCATCTGCATCTCACCGCCGGCTCACGTGTGTATCTTGATTAATGCGAGCGCAACTATTCGAAATTCATCAGCCGAGAGGCCAAGGAATCTCAAAGATATTTCTGGCTCGGCGGAATATGCCATGATGGGCAAGGGGAAACGAATGCCTTTAAATAAGACCCTTAATAATGCTTTGAATAATTTGAGATTTGTTTCATTTAATTAAGTATTATTTGATGTTTAATATAAATGCATATATTTATAACAAACTCAAGTTATTTATATTGTTACGATAAATTCTTTATCGAAAATTCTTTATTTTTGTAATATATTGAAAGAAAAAACAAAACAAGGGTTAGGTAGTAGTAACTTTCCTCATTTTACCATTAATTATGTGTAATATTTTTATTATCACTGTTTTATTTATGTGCAACAGAAAAAAGTAATAATATCCTACAAAATATTATTAAACAGATAAGTTTAATAAAAAGCTATAAAGCTTTATTAATAATAAGCAAAGGTAATTTTAGATAAGAAAAAGGAAAAAAGGAAATTAGTTAAAAAGGAATGTAATAATGGTAATTATGAGGCATCTAATTATTTATTATTTTTTTTTATATTTATATTTAAGAAGTTTTATTTTTTAGGTAAGAATTGAAAGCTAATTAAGGAAAATTCAATCATTTATTTTGCTATATATAGAAATGTTTCCTAAAAAGAATGTAAAAGTAATTTACTGTATAAATAAATGGAATTTTTAAATGTTACCTATTATTATTAAGTATAACTTTCATAGTAATTTAAATAAGAATAAAATCAAGCATTAATTTTGCTATAAAGTAATGTTTTTTAGAAGATGGATAAATGGATTTAATGTTACCTTTCATTTTTTTATTGTTTATTATTATTTATTTATAATTTTTGGCTTTAATTAAGTATAATTTGAAGACTTAAAACCTGTAAAAATACTTCTTACTGTTGCTATTCAGTTATGGAATCTAAAAATTGTTGTAAATGACAACCCCCAAAAGAGAAAAAAGAGAGTGCCTCAGCGAAAGTAAAAACAAATCAACAGTTCGAATTTGCTCTTTGTTTTGTTCCATACCCATCCGTTCCGGTAGTGGGAGGGAATGCGATGGCAAAGAAAACTCTTATACTGGGACTCCAGAAGAGTTTGTACGCGCTAAGAGAGCGCTGTTAATGTGGAGTTGGGAATAAAGTTTGAAGCGGACAGGTGAGTTACCTGGGCAGGTGAGTGCCATAATCATACTCTTAGAGCACTGCGCGGCTCTGCCAGGCAGAGAGAAAACTAGTAGTCACAACTATCCATTGTCCATTAATAAGATTAATAAAGCCTTTTAGGGGACTTAACTTAAGTGATTGGAAAATATTTTAAAGTTTCAGATTTTTGTTTTATTTAAATACTATTTTTTTTTTGTTTGAAGAAGTGCAACCAATGCACCTGAGATGCGGGCCCCACAGGGTCCACAGAAGAGAGTTCATCGCTGGGGCACTCAACGAAACACTCTCTGCGCCAAGCAACCCCTGACCCGAGACCTCTTCGGCTCTGCTCTTAGAATCCACATGCTTGCCACATCCAACTATGGTTTGAAATATTAATTTTTATGGCTAAAATCTATATTGTTATACCTCAGCTTAAATTAATAAAAACTTAAATTTTTAGCAATGAATTCAGTAAAAATAGAGTCCAAATTTGATAACATATCCCCAAAACATAAAGAAACGTATTGCTTAAAACATGTTGAAAAATAAATATACTAATAAATAAATAAACAAAATTATTTAAGCTAAAAAAAATATATTTAATCCTTAAAAAAATTGTAGCGTCTAGTTTTTTTCTAATAAACTTTATTCAAATAATTTATAAATTTATGGCATAAATAATGCTTTGTTTTATTACCTAATTTCCACAAAAATTGGTAGCTTGCCCCATGGTGCAGCCGAACAACAGGCAACGGCGGTGGTGGCTCCGGTGCCCCTTGCAGCCGTCGGCCGTTTCAATCGTTCGTCAGCCTTCGTTCCGCCGCGTTACAAGAAGCAGCTATCCAGTCGCTCAGTCGTTCAGTCGCACCACCGAGTTCAGTTTCAGTCTCATCCCGGCACTCAACAACAACGCTCTTGCTTTGCAACCGCGCCGCGAATCATTCAAGTCTCAGCTCTCAGTAATCAGCTACCAAGACATTGCCATCGGAAGTCGGTATCGGTTTCGGGTTAAGAATCGGGAATTCGAATCGGAATCAGATCGTCAAGGATCAAGTGCGAAATCGTAGCCAGGATGCGGCAATTGTGCAGCACAATTGTGCGCCACCAAAGCGGGGCAAAGTGTGTGGTGAAGTGTGCCGCGTAAATAGGCTGCCGGAACAGCCGCCCGGAAAGTGGCCTTAGCACAAGATACAAGATACAAGATACAAATATAAAAGATCTGTGAACAAGTTACAAAAAGTGTTTTCTATCTCGCGCCCTTTTCGACCCACTGCGGATTACAATCAGCCCAAAATAAAAAACGAATTTAACTATTAACCTAGGTGAGTTGTTCACGGAAAAGGTGGTTTGGTCGGTTGCGGATTTCTCGTAGATTTGTGAAAGGCTAGGAGAACGTTGAAAAGTTGTGCGAAAAGAATAAAATAAAAACAAAACTCAGTGAAGTTCGATTTGCGGCTGCACTTGATGCTCTGTGAAAAATGACACAGATAAGCCGACGGCAATTATGTAAATAAACAGGATTAAGAGTCAAGACACAATTGCATAAATAAATATTCAGTCGCAAACAAACCAATTAACTCGGCAGAAACAAGTTTTTCGGTCAATTAGCAAAAGAATTTGAAGAAAAATGTTTGTCTTGAAGATTTCTTTATGAAATAAAATTCCAAATAATCACAAGTTTTCGGTTCTCTCCGGATGTTTGTTCTTCGCATTCCCAGCGCGTTTAACCCATTTTTATCAGCCCCAAAAAGCAGTGGCGGTCCCCTCGAATCACATTAATTAAACACAAATTAACAAAGAGTCAAACTGTCAACATCTTGGGCTAATCAAAATAACCTGCTGTATCTTATAGATACAAACGGCAGCACCAACACCAAGCGACGTCTCGGCGAGATCATAAAAATCTAGACAGAAAATTTCCCATTTCTCGTGCGGAGCAAAGCAACTTTATCAGAAAGAAAGATCTCTTTCTCGCACAGATTCTTATCTGCCAGATGCAGTTGTGTGCCCCATCATCTCGGTGCTTTGGAAACTTCACACTTTGCCAGGCAGGCAACGAGGTCGTCCCTGTATTTCATAATTTTCCCTGCTGCTGCTCGGCTGGGTAATTGGTGGAATTGGTGGCCCGGCAATTAAAATTCCCCAGCCTCGCTTTCGCTTTCCTCCTCATTCTTTTGCTGCCTCTCGCGTAAATAAGTTTCACGATTTTCCCTTGTTTAGAAACGGAATTGGATATTGAGTCTTCGTCGGCTGCGAAGATGGAAGCTGCAGCCGCGCAATCGCGCATGCATAATTAATTTCGTGTAAAAATCATAATTACACCAATTAAAATTTGTGTAAACAAGTTGGCAGCAGGCGGGCGAATCTCCCAAAGGGGCTTGGGATCGAGCCAGATCTGCCCGAGGCGCCATTATGTTAATATCTCTGAGAAAAGATTTTGTGGTCAATTATGATATTTTTTATTAGCAGAACTTGGGGTTCCTGCTTGTTTGTTTTATTACGATAAAGGCGGGGAAAATATATAAGTATTTATAATTAGCAAACTCTTGACACGAAAAATATATTTTAAATCTGAAAAGAATGGCTAAAAGTTGACTATAATTTATAGTTCCAATAAAGCGAACACAATGTCTTCTTTATAAAAC
Organism: Drosophila mayri; assembly: GCA_008042485.1. NCBI lineage: Eukaryota > Metazoa > Arthropoda > Insecta > Diptera > Drosophilidae > Drosophila > Drosophila mayri. The sequence continues at coordinate 25,730 of VNJN01007283.1, read as the reverse complement.
AATTTAATTTATTTTGATTTATTGCTAAAGCCAAATGAAATCCGTCACATTCAATTAAATCCAGTTTTGTGTGTCATGAAATTTTATTATTTGCAGCGTTAGTTTTATCAATATTAAATAACTATTTGTGCAGTTTAATGAAATGCACTTTGAAATTGTGAAATCCCATGTTCAATATTTGTGGCACGTACTCGACAGTGCTTTTTGTTTGCATTTAAAATCGTGAAATGATGCCTCAGAGTGCACCCAGAAAAAAGTCTTATTCGTGCCACAATCAATATTAGTGTCTGCTTTCCATTTAACCTAATTTCTTGGAGGCTGACGAAAACCACAATCAATATAATTTATACCTGTCACAGGCCCTGGAATAGAAGCAGCCCCTCAACAAATGTCATTTTCGTTTGCATTTTCCTGGGTGCCGCTTCCCACATGAGTGCCACCGAAACGGCCCCCGGCTGGCCTGCTACTCCTCCGCGTCTTCTAATTAATTAGCATCTAACCAAGAATAATGTTTCCTGCGGCCCTCGACTGTCATAACTTGGCCGCAAGTTTATTTGTTTGGTTCGCCAGCAAAAGGCGGCTCCAGCTACAGGTTTAGATACTTGTGCAGAGACAGATACAAAAAGAGATACAGATACAGATACAAAGACGGCGCACAGGTGCCACAATTTCTTCAATTTGTGCAACGCCCCTCCCTGTCGGCATTCCCAACAGAAATATGTAATTCGTTTCTGCCCCCAGTGGCCTTTTTTTCGTTTTTGTTTTTTGTTTATGTTTTTATTGTCTCGCTGCTGGTGTGTTTTTAGTTTTTTTTTTTTTATTTCAGGCTCTTGTGCTGCCTTATGCTTGTGTGAAATTGTAAAATAACTTCGGCTGCTTTGGTACTTGTGAAAAAAAAACAACAAATTCTGCTGTGTGGCGTCCCTCAAAGTAGCCAAACGTATCCGAATCCATGGCCTGTGCGAGTTTTCAAGCTGCTTGGCATGTTGTTGAGAATTTTTTGGTGTAATGACTTGGCGCCAGCCTTATAGCTGCTGCTGCTGCTGTTGACTGTTTTATTCGAGGCTTAAAGGCAACTTGTGGTCTTCTGTGGCCGCCTCTAATTAGTTACAAACAAAGGAGAAAAAAATTTGTGTGTGTGTTAAAGTATCTCAAATATTTTCCAGCTGTCAGCAGCCAAAAAACTGGTCAAAAGTGGGAGAAAAGCGGGGCTAGGGAAATGGGAAAAATGTATCTTCCTTGGCTCCCTTTTGCCCTACGATCCATCAACCTTCTTCGATGTGTTCTCACACCCTGAACCCTTTTTTTCTCTCTCTTACAAACATTGTGATTTCCTGCCTGACTTCCTTGTGACTGCGACCCTTATCTTGACCTCCTCCCTTTTTCCATATGAATTGTATGTAAATAACTCTGGAGGGCCCCTAGATGCGACGATTTCGTTGAGCTAATTAACTCTCGGTTACAGTTCACTGCGCGAAATTGCGATCGCCGAGGAGCATATACAATGTGAGTTCTGAAGACAAAGTTGCCCCTCGAATGTGCAGCGGCGGAAATGAATCGCCGCTCATCAACTTGACGATGGCTTCCCGCATGCTCCTCTGTTCGCCCTCCTTTTGTCTGATCATTTTGATCGCTGGCTGCATTCTGAGTGAATACTCATTCGCTGGAGGCATTCGAGCAAGTCGCCGCCGTTTGCTTGGGCCGAAATTAGCCATCGTCGTCGTCATTCAAATATTTTACGCATCACAAAGCAATGAAGCGTCATTAGCCCCGATACCGTTCCCGAAGCCAGGGCCAGCCCCAGTTCCCGTTCCATTATCTAGCCAAACCCAGCCCAGCCTAGCCCACGAATCCATCAAAATGCGGGAAGTCTCTGTTTTGGGCGAAGATGCGACACAAATAATTTGGTTTGGTAATTAAGTTCTAAGTTGCCAAATGCAGGAATTTGGGGGAATATCGCCCAGTTTCGACTCATGTGCAACGGAGCCCGGCTTGGCTCATTAATCAGGGCTCGCTGACAAAGTTGTGTCATACATGCAATACAATTCTTCACAGTCAACACATGCAGATAGCAAAAAGCCAAGCTTGTTCCCGCTTAGTCGAACAATTTAGGGCTTGGCCAGGCCATGAGAGCTGAGACCTCCCTGGGGAAATCGACAAGGGCCACACCCCAGGTGTCAGAAATGCTGCTAGCCAAACTTGTCATTCAGGGCACCCTCTCTCTCTAGCATCAAGGGTTTTTATCAAATGGACAGCATGTTGGCGTAATTAGAGCATCAAATGGGTTCTTTTCAGAGGGTTAAGTGCCGAATGTTGTTGCTCGGCCCGTTTGGGAGTTGAGCGGCAGCTGGGAGATGAAAGGGTTAAGCGGGAACTCCGGTTCCATGGAATGTAATTGAGCTGAAAAACGATGGCGATGGTTTATCAGAGGAAAGCCTGAAGAGGGGAAAATTCCCTGGACTGTTTCTATAAAGTAAATATACAAAGAAATTAACCCCCTTTTAGAAAACAGAATAACTGGTTTTTAAAAACATGCACAGTCGTTTTTTGTAGTAATATTCCCATTTTATAAATAAATATTTCCCTTTCTGTGCTGCCTTCACCGAGTTACGCTCCATGCGAATCTAACCACTGGCCTAGCCCCAAGTAGCAGTCACTTATCCGGCTTGGCAACCCATTCGTTTAATGTCCATTACCTTGTTTAAGATATGTTTAGGCCCTGGGCTAATAAAGGCTTCCTGCAACGGGGGCAAAAACAAAACAAAAAAGCAAAACAGCAGCCCGAAAGCTCTGTCGGTCGGCTTTATGACCACAAAACCCGCAAAGCGAACCCCAAACGATTGCTTTTTCAACTCGCCGCCTGTTCCGGGTGCCGTTAAAGAACCGCTGTCCCGGCCTGGCCAAATGGAGCGGCTGTGACACAATTGCTGGAAGTACTCGTACATGTCTGATTTCAAAAGTCAGTCCCCGCCACGTGCAACAGTCAGCCAAAGGTAAACAGAGTCCGGCACTATGATTAACTATAATTTGAGTTGTGGCAATCATTTGTTAAATGCGCCTGCCAGTCACAAATGAGCTGATGAGCTCCTCGAACCTCATCTGCGGGCTCACCTGGCGGGGGCGGGTGGAATGGATGCTCTGTTGTTTCTTTCACTTAACGGGGCGCGTCGTAAAAATTAATCAAGCGTTGCTAAATTTGTCTGGATAGCGGCAGCAAGGCCTGCACATGGGAGAATGACCAAACCAACCCGTCGAGTCGCATCTGCATTTGCACATTGAACCCGAAAATACGAAAATCGGAGAGTCTGGGCTGCGCTGGGTACGATTATAATACGGAAAATCGATAGGGATTGAGGGAGAGCTCAAGTCCTCAGCCCACATGTCCTGGCCACGCTCCGTTGATCGGCCTAACGACTGTCTGCTGGCTGCATCTGTGTGCCGGCATCCAAGCAGGGCTGCCCTGCCCCCCAGCCTTCGCCGCCGTTACCCCTTTTGTGTGCGCCCTCCTGTCAATCAGCGCTTTGTTGTTGAGCGCGGCTGGCAGCCACTTACTACCGCCTCATTGTCAATGTCGCTGTCATCCTCCTCCGAAAATGTTTTCAAAAACATTTTTACATATTTTTTCTTTCTCTTTTTTTTTTGTGGAGAAGCCTCGCTTATAATTCATAAAAATTCCTTTGGAGGCCCACACACGACGCCGCCGACGATGACAATGTGGACGATGACAAACCGCAGACAAAGCGGGTAACAGGATGTGTGCTCTGAGCTGGGCAAAAGTTTCGCTAAAGCAGCTCCTTCAATTGACAGACCTGAGTGGTCCGACCGCGGAGGGGGTGACAGCCAGACGAGAGATCCGCTTTGATGGCCCAAAACCCCCGGCTGGCATGGGGAATGCCTTTGAAGCCTTTAGGAATTCGGAAAGGTAGGCAGTGCACATCCCCCAGGGATATGAGCCTCTGCATGATCTTGTGGTGAATTTAATCGAAGGAATTATATTCTTTTTGGAGGCAGTTAAGAAGGGATTATTGTGAGAGCCTCTTCCTTGTTTATTTAATCAATTTGTTTCTCTAATTAGATCGATTCCCTGTTCCTCCACTTGAGATCGCTTCTCCTCTTCCTCTCGTTTTCTCGTTCCCCTGGGTGACTGCTGTCAATATCCTTGCGCTTCCTCGTTTTCCACTTCCTGTTTGCCTAACTGACATGTGACGACTGTCGGTCTGGCACTTCAGCGTCCACCAGCTCCCTATGGCTCCCAGCTTTGTCCTCTCATATTGCCGTTGCTACGACGGGAACCCCTTGCCGAGCAAGCACTTTACTCGCCACTTATCATGCATAAAGTCTAGAATTTGCCGCATTCTTTTCAAAAAAAAAAATAAAACTCAACTAATTTGATCCCCAGGCGCTGCTTGAGCCTGTCAGGACCCATTCCCAACCCATTTCTGCTCCTGGTACAGCGCCTGCCTGCCTGCCTGACTTGCCCTTCTCACGCTTCACTGCCCCGTTGTGATTTTCTCAGCTCACCAAAGCGTGAAACATTTTTTCGCAACCTTGTGACCTCACACGCCTCCCCCCCCACAGGCACCCACTCACACTGGCATAGAAATTCAATATTGCTTCTCTATGTCTATGCTAATGAATGGCTCGCGAAGGAGACCAAAGCGAGACGGCAAGGAAAAGCTGGGAGAGAAAACCAGAGAAGAGGAGGAGCAGGGGCAGGAGCAGGACAAAAAGGTGGCATTTCTTCTCTTCCTTCCGTCTATTTATTTTTCCGGCTTCCTGTTTGGGGGCTCCGCTTCTGTGCTGCGGCTGCTGCTCCTGCTGCCTTTTTGCGGTTTGACGCAGCAACTAAAAGTATGCAACACTTTTTTTTCGCATGTTGCTTTTTGCATATTTAATGGCCGACTTGACGTTGGCGGGGACAGACAAAATGGCGGCGTCGCCTTTTTTTCGGTCCTTCTGCCGGGGGGTCCTTCCGCCCCCTGCCGCCCTTGCGGTTAGGCGTTGATTTGTGGCCGCTCCCGTTTGTTTGTTGTTCCCGCCGCTGTAGCTGTGTCTATTTGTGGTTTGAAAGCGGCAGCCCGGCTGGTACTTCCGCCTCTGTGATGTGACTTTAATGAACTTGGCTGAAATGTTTGCACATTCGAAAATCGATAGAAACAGGCTTTAAGTGCCCCCATTGCTGTCTCCTGGCGTCTCGTCTCGCATCGTCGAGAGCTCTTCGGGCCTTCGGGCCTGTCACAATAATAGACAAATGCGTCACGCGGGGAAAGGCGGCCGGCGACTTTTTCACCCAGACGACGGGGCAAATAAAAAAGTTGTCAACTGTCTTTGGTTTGTGACTGCTATGCAAATTTTTTATTGAAGGCCCGACTTTAAGCAGGGTGGAGCTGGTGGTGGGCCGCCTGGCTGGGTATCGATGGTTCTTCATGGCTGGGGGCCTTTGTTCCGTTGGGACTTGATGTCTGTGCTGTGCTCTTCCGGGTTTTGTCGAGAGGATTTCCTCGGTTCTCTATATTCTCCATTCACCATTAAATCCCTTCTAGTCCACTCCGCACGCAACTAAGACCGTGCAGCCATTATTAAATCATCAAAAGTGTTGGCCATCAAATGTGACAATGGCCGCAGGAGAAGCGTACTAGCTCCCCCCTCTGGAGGTGGTTCCTGGTCCTGGCCAGAGACGGCTGCCTTGCAACAAAGTTGCTGCTGCCTGCCTGTACGTCTGCAATGTCATTTGATTTGATTACAACTGAGGGAAATGCGAATGGTGGCTGGTTCTGTTCCTACTCCTGCCTTTCTGCTTCTGCTTCTGTTTCTGTTTCTGCTGCTGTTGCAACTGTCTGCGGAGTTGATGGATTATATGACGTTGGCTGTCTGCCGCCTGCGTTGCGGAACCTGCCCGCATGTCGTTGGCTTTGAGGCAACTAACTCTCTGCACCCCCCCCCCCCCCCCCCCCCCCCCCCCCCC
>VNJN01007283.1:0-19756 GCA_008042485.1 Drosophila mayri | reverse complement strand
GCCCCCCCCCCCCCCCACCCAGCCCGCTGCAATCGCAGCCAATTTGTCTAGTCCCCAGTCCCATCTTAGTCGCCGCACTCCTCTCTTGCCAGCTGCTGCACCCGATTTAAATGCTTGGCTGTCTCTTGCTTGATTAGCGCCGCTGAATTGACAGAAATTGTCACTAGCAAGGGTCCCAACTCCCCAATCCCAATCCCAATCCCAATCCCCGTCCCAACACCAACACCCAGCCAATCCCATCCTTCGCAATCTGCGTCACTTGTTGTGTGTGCGAGTGTGTTCAGAAGTCGCATTAAGCTTTATACACCGCCCTTTCAGCAAACTCTGGCTGTGCATTTTTCACTCCAACGTCAATTGCTTAATTGATCAACTTAATTTGACACTGAACAAGATAAATATCTTTCGCTCCCGATTGCCAGCACAGCAGCTTGCTTGCTTTTGTGTTTCGATTTATGCAAATTGTGTCGGGCCATGTGGCCTACTATATACCATATAACACACATATATATATATTCCATATATATACGCCTGATGCGCGCTCCAGATTCTTTTCCATGAAAACTGTGCTTGTGCTCCGTCAATTAATCAATTTGGTTGCTGGTATTTTTGCTATTCGACGGATTTTTACTCTGCGCCAGGCAATCACTGCTGCCCTCTCTCCCTTTTCGGGTTAATCAGGAAGTCCGCCCAGCACACACAAACACAGAGTTTGATGTTTAAATTTTAGCGCTGGGCAGCAATTTGTTTTTAGTTCTCGAGACTCCCAATTCGGGGCAGCCATAGAAAGTTCCCCTGCGGAGTGGGGGCTGTGGGAATGTGTTGACATTTAAAATGGAAACTTTTTTGATTGATGGCCTCCGCGTCCCTCCATCAGTTGACTTAAATTGAAGTACCCGGTAGTGGGATTTAAGAGGGAATTAAAGAGCCAGCCAACCTGCAACCTGAAATGATCATGAGCAGCACTCGCTGGCCATTAGTCGATAAATTGTTCAATGACAGCACTAGGAACTCCAGCTAATGCCACTCTTTTGGAGCTAATTGAACGTGTAATTAACTAACTGTACATTTCAATTTATGAAATATTCGCGACCGATCGAATGCAGGCAAAAAGTGGCTCGCTGCCGGAAAAGCAGGAACCTGGCCGATGGCAAAGCCAGTTCCAAGACGCCGCCAGGTGGTGCAGCGCCAAGTGTCACTATTAATTTAACCTACATCGTGTGTCTGGAGCGAGCTGAAACTATGACAGCCAGCATTTTTCAGACATTCCCAGTTCGTGGAGAATTTTTATAATTGCTCCTCGCTGAGGCAGGAGCCAAGAGCCAGAGCTGAGGCTGGACGTTGAAAGATGAGCAATTAAGCGCTGAGTTATCGACAAGAGCATGGAGCAGCACACACGTGGGGCAGTGGGTGGTTGGACTGGAGAGGAGCAGCAACAGCAGCAGCAGCAGCTGCGTGACAAATTGCCCCATGACGTAGATGCTTTTTGCATGCCTGGCAGCCGGCACAGGATATAGAAACCCTATTCTTGGCATCCCATTCACATGTAGAGAGAGACACACAACAAGCTGCTGGATGGCCACATTTATTAGATGGAAATCAGCAGAGGGACAGAGTGGGTGTGTGCATCTTGTAACCCAAGCGGGTTCCTTATGCCGCACACCTGGCAGCAGCAGCAGGACAATAAAGTCTGAAGTGGCAAGACACTTCCTCTGACCCTCTGTCTCTCCCTCCTCCTTCAGTCCCTTGTCGCTTCTAATTAGTTTTACTTGAGGCTGCCGCCGCCTTTACTGCCTTTGCTGCCGCCTCACCCACATCCCAACTCATTAAAATTAAAAGACATCAAAAGAAATTTCGCAAACTAAACACAAACATAGAGCCTAGAATGTCCTTTTGCCGCCTGACTAACCTGGCAAGCGGGCAAGTGGGCGGGTATGCGGCACGTTCATCATATCTCAGCCTTTTTGCGCCGCACCTTTGGTCCTTTTTACCACTCCGCTGCACGCTTTGCATAAGCTAAATACGTTTTTCTCGGTTAGCTTCTGCCTTAAATTGCTCCACCAGCTGGCGTTCGTTGGTTCTGTGCTCTGGTTTTTCCTGGCCAGCCGGCGTTAAGTTAAAGCGCAAACTGGCTTAGTCGCCGGTGAATGGATAACCAGCCCGGGCAGGAGCATTCAGGGGGGAGCCAAGCTGTTTGCTTTGGCCGCTTTCTACGGCATCTTTGCCAGCTCCCTGCCCCCGGCTACCGGCTCCTCGCACATGTCTGCCTCTGCAGAAATTGTTGCAAAATAATGCTAAATGAAAAGCACAAAGTCATCCTCCGGGCCACCATGTCCCCCCCTCGGGCTGTTGCTCGTCACGCACATTCACTTTGCATTCATTCAGACCAGAGATGGCCAGGGAAAAGTCAACGAAGACGATGACGATGACGATGACGATAGGATGCTGCATATTCAGCTGGTTTTTGGCTTATCCGGCGTCAATTAAGTTTCGGACTCGTTTGGAGTTAAAGCCTAGTGATGCGATAACGAAGTGTACTTTATGCCTGGCCAGACAGCAGCAGCAGGTTGCGTTTATGTGGGAGGTGACCGCATAAAGCAGCAACTAAAGTGGTTCATTCAGCATTTACACAGCACAAATCTGCCTTTATTTATTCGTGTTTAACCTACAATTGCACTCCATTTCTTACAGATCTCACTGCCACCTTGGAGTCACCACAATGAAGCGCACATTGCCAAGTGAAGCCACCACCAACACAAGCAGCAACAGCAGCAGCATCATGTTCTCCCGCCAGTGCCTTTCCCACCCAACCCGCTCAGCACCCACAGCCTCTGCCCAGGCCCGCTTGAGGCCCTCCACCCGCTCCACAGCCCCCATGGCATCCACTCGATGGACGCTTAGCCTCTGGGCGCTGATCATCGCCGGTGGCTGCTCAATGCTCAACACGCCGACCGCGGCAGCCTTCGATATTGGTGAGTGAAAGGGCGGAGATGAATTGATTTAATAAGCGAATCGAGAAGTCAAAGAGCGGGGTCAGAAGGTCGGACCACGAATCAATCATAACGCTTGTCTAGGTCGCCTGAGGAGGAGTCCGCTCTGGTACTTGGCTAAAGCTATTTTAATTGACATTGAAAGCTATTTTTATGCGGCTCATCATTTCGCTGGCCAGTGACAGGCAGCTCGGTTGGGGTTCTGCAACCAGAAGAGTGCGCCGCAGGGTGCAGCCTGGCTCTCGTCCTCGTCCCCACATGGCTCTGGGCTGTGGCTTAACGTGGCCTTTGCCTCCAGCTCATTAATATGCATATTGACATTTTTATGCCGTATCCAAAGCGAAAGCCAGTGCCCGGTAGTAGGGGAGAGAGCGCTTTAATGAAGCCATAGCAACGCGGCTTAGGATTATGGCCAATTTCAATGGCTGTGGCATGTCAGCGGTTCATAAATTCGATGCGATTTGTACGAGGCTTCTCTGGCGACAACACAGGACCCCCATGGGGGTGACTCCTTCGCCAGGAGTGGGGCCACAAGTCCCCCTTGTAACATTAGAATGGGAAGTACATAAACTTGGCCATTCGGAGGCCAGTGGACCGGAAGGGACTGGGCTTATTGATTTCCAAAATGAATTCCATTGGCATAATTTTTTTTCTTTTTTTGGATAAGAAAAAGAGTAAATGGCATAGGCTAAGCAGGGGCTTTACCGACTAGAAGTTTGTGAATATATTTTTTTAGCTCGTCGAACTCATATGAAGTCATTCCACTGGCGTCTTCATCTGTCTGCCTGGCTGCTAGCTGCTCCACAGACGTCAAATCCCTCTGCCATAATATTTATAGTTAATCAAGCAAGCCAAATACATAAATACAAATCTATAAACATGTTCATTTCGGATGCCTTCGCATGAGGACTCAAACTCAAAGCCAGAAGAAGGACGGTACAGGACAGACTGATGCTGTTGTTGCCCTGGCAATATTTGCACTTAGCCCCTGCCACCCGCCCGAAAAGCAAACACATGCCAAAGGAGCTCTCTGGATGAGGCTGTTGTTGTTCTTCTTGTTGCTGGGGCTAGACACATCGAAGCGAGTTGAGTTAGCAAAACATGCAACAATTTTCCAAGCGACTGCACTGGAAATATGCAGTGAGTGCACTGTCGCAGACGCAGTCAGGGGGTGAGCCGGGGGCACTCGAGATCTCGGGTCTGCTGGCTTTTGACCCAAGCCAGGCCTGGACCCTGGGGTCTCATGTGGCTTTAGCCTCGGCAACTGTCAAGCCCAATCAAGTGCAAAGGCACTGGGAACCAACAGAGATGAAAAATATCGACCTAGAAAAAGTGGAAACAGAATCTGACATAGCATATTCCCATTCATAATTGGATGGGTTTTCTATAAGTAAATTAATTTAAAGTAAATTATAAAAGTATAAATAATACACAAAGGTTCATAAAGGTATTAAGTTCTTAAGCAATTTCCATTTCCAATTGATGCTAAAAATCCTTTACTTAGCTGCAAACACATCTCTGAATCACGAACTGGAACTTGCTCAGCATCCGCATCCACAAGCTCAATTTTAATTGGTTGGTTGACTGCTACCCCAGGCTGCCCTCCTGCTACCTCCTCCCTCCCCCCCTTGTGTGTGTGTGTGTTTATTTATAAACTTCTAAACGAATGCACGCACCTTGGACTGGTGGAGATCAAAAGTGGGATTGGTCCATGGAGGGCCTGCTGGGCCGGGGCAACAAAAGTCATGTCAAATCAGTGTTGATTCTGGCGAAAATGTCAGCAGGCGACTGTCAGACATGGAGGCTGGCTGCTCCTCCTTCTCCTCCTCCCATTTCAAAGGCAAACCGAAGGAGCAGTTGCAATCGGTAGGCAATAAATTAAGCAAAGTAGTTGACGTTCTGCCAGTCCAGGAGTTGACTTTGGCAAATGGCAGGGACCCAGAACTTACTTTAATATGAATCGCTGGGCGGCAGATGTCAAGGAATTCAAACTGACGCTCGACTTAATTTGATCGATTCGATGGAAAATGGGCGATGGGGGCTGGGGGGAAGGTGGCTGTCTTCCGCTTTCATGTGGCTCCCATCGTAATTAATTAACGCTCGCCTCATTTTCTTTTTCGAAATTGAAATTCAAGCATATTTTCCTTACTTTTTTTTCAGCCACATGCAATGTGCCCCTGGGCATGGAATCGTTGGCCATAACAGATGCTCAAATCACAGCGAGCTCAGCCCACGATACGGGCTTCGTTGGTCCCCAACATGCAAGGTAAGTTCTGGTGAAATTGGGGTAAATATAGTATAAAGATGTATCTCCAGCCATAGAGATTAAGTTCTCAGTTTAAACTGTACAAACTAACATATTTTTTACCAAAAAAAACATTGGTTTGAAAGAGAACCAAAGGGCATTCAAAGGTCCGCATAGACCACCAATCGATATCTCCTGAGATTAGCGCTAAAGATTTGAGGCCAGGCGAAGCTTTTATGACCACTCCGTCCGTCTCAATCAGCCTCATTAACCATTTAACCCCAAGCTGCCCCACGAAGGCAATGCGGCTTATCTGCAATGCCGCTGGCCGGCGTGTTCATTTAATTGCTAATTTTATAGACAACTTCATTAGCCGATAAGGCAAAGACTATAAAATCGAAAACTTTGGCCACCGCTCTGACAACGAAATTTATGTTATTACACAAACAGTTAGATCGTGAAAAAAAATACCAAACTCAACAGAAACAAAACGGCGGCGGCGGCAATAAACAACTTCAGTAAATATCGCCGGAACTAGTTTTGCATATCTCTCGGGTAGCATAGAAAATATTTTGGTGTTCGTCTAGCGCCCTTTTAGGGCTATTTGGGATCATCTATATACATATATATATCTATCCATGAATATGCAATCGGATTCAATGGATGTGACAGTCGGAGAAAGAGTCTGACAGCCGACCAACTAATTAAATGCCATTTCTGAAATGCATAAACTGGTTATCCCTCGGATCAAAGAGTTCAAGTCACAGGGGGATCTCTTTAGTTTTATTTAGTTTTCTCCGCCTTTTGTTTACATTTTATTGACGCATTTTCGTTTGAATTAAAGTTTATGAGAGCTCTTGAGCGGCGGACAGGAAGCAGCGAGGTGGGGCAATGCGGGCAATTGTGAGATTGAAGCGGAAGTTTCGCAATTGCATGCCGTTGGCCATGATGGATGACACCATCACCGAGATCTGAGATGGGCCACTGGTGGGGGGGAGTACATTCTGGCCCATAAACATGTCAATTACCACGTGAGTTACGGGCCAGAAATCAATGCAGACACACTCGGAGATCCGTTCTTGGCCTTTCTTCATTTCGCTGGCCGTAATAATTTGCTGTCTGCCTTTATGGACATGCACTTAAAAAACACTCAAGTGCAGGGCTGACTGACAGTCGAAGCACCACCAGCACCACACCACCACCACAAAGGCATCATTAACATTAACCCTTTATGGCGGCACTAAAGTAAAAGCACAAAAACGACGCGTGATGAGCACGTCGCAGATAAACAAAATACATTTTGTCTGGTGGCTCTCCTCCTTCCCCCGATTAACCGGAATTTATACTAAAGACTCCACGGAAGAAAAAGCTAAAACAAAGGTCTGGGGAAGGGGAATCGAGATCGGGACTTGCAACTAACATTTGATGTGCCTGCAATGCGGGCAGCCGCCACCTGAGAAAGCCTCGATTCTTCTCTCTTTTTGTTTTCTGTGGAGCCATGGAGATCGTCTGAGATCTGGCCTTTTTGATCCGTCTGCGCGAGTCGTCGTGGGATGCTGGCAGTCGTTTTGGGAACGGGAACCACCAAGTGGCTTGGATTGACAGGCAATGTGTGGCTGCGATTCCTGAGCTACTAAGTGACTGTGGAGTTAATGGCAAACGAAATGGATTCTCGGCAGATGTATTTATCAAGTCCAAGGAGGGTTCGAAGGAGGAGTTTGGAGTTGAAGTCGAAGTTGAAGTATCTGCTCGTCAGAGCTCTAATTAAAGTGTGCTCTACTTGAGAGGTTTTTGGGGGAAAACTTTTGCGCGATTCCACCTTAAACTAATTTCCCTTCGGTGGCCAAGGGACTTAACCCACTGCCACAGACAGGCAGAAACTCCTGAAACTCTGCAGCTCTGGCAACTTTCTTCTTTTGTCTTTTGTCGAATTCCCTCCTTCCCCCCTCCCCAAAAGCAAAGTCTCCGCGGCGGGTCCAATCAGGCGAACTGCAATTTGCTTAGCCAAAAGTTCCATGGAGCCCCGGCCAACCCCAGCAAAGTTCAAAAGTGCAGGCAGCATTATAATTTGCGGCTGCCGCGCACTTACCTAACTAGACTAACTAGCCCGAAAACGAAGAGTTCCGCGGAAACTCATTTCGGGACATGGGGCAGGAGCGAGGGCCCTCGGGATGTCATGGGATGAGGATGACTATGACTGCGATGGGTTAGTGGCCCCGTCTGGGGCTATTGAATTACGGAGATTAGTTTAATGACAGCTGGCGCTGTTTGATTTTCATTACCTCGCCCATCGTCCGCAACCGTCAGGCCATTAAATTTACAACCTTTTACATATTACAAACAGCGAGAAGGAGAGAAAAAAATGCGAGATCTCCTCCTCCTTCGGCGGGCCGATTAGAAGCCATTGCTCGAGAGGACCACGGTCAGGCAGTTAGCCAGTCCATCAGCCGCTGGAAATGAGCAGCCGACGATGGCGCAGATTGTTAACTTTGGCAATAACAATAATTAAAGTCAAGTTGAAATGCACATAACTGCGGATATTAGCATTTTAAATGATGTTTGTCCGCTCCTTGCTCCTTGGCTCCCTGCCCCTCGCTCCTCGCTCCTCGCTCATCGTTTCTCGTTTCGCCTGGCCTCCGGCTATTTACTCTGCTCCGCGCTACCGAAAAGGGGAGGAAGTGAAGGAACCTAAGCAATTTTATGAAGATTAAATTGACCTTTTTTGCCCGGCTGTGGGAGAGCTCTTATTAGGATTTTCCAGAGCCATCACCATCTCCGTCTCCACCGATGAAGCCACTTTGATCTATGCACTTGAGCGTAATTGCAGTTGGTAATGAATATTGCACAAGGATGCTAATTTGCTTGGATTCAGTCAAGTATTTTAGGATTCGGAGTAGGTCGAAAGTGTATTCAAAGAATTAATTGGATAATTCGGTACTCCATCACTGGCATTGGCCAGCAGCAGCAGCAGCGCCTCTAAACGATGTCTCAATTCACGCAGAGGCGCATTACAAATAGCCCTCGCCGCAGGCCAAGGCGGGGACATGGAGATTATTAACAAATTCCGCGGGAGCATGCATTTAGCATAAGGCCCCGGAGTTGGCCACTAGATAAATATCGCAATCGAATTCAATTCCAATAACCCGCTGGCAGCAGCAGCAGCAGCAGCACAGCCACCGATCGAATGAAGCAATTTGCCACGAAGCCAACGCAGGCAGGAGTTGAGATGGACTTGACTGGGCTTCGATTGCTGCTAGGTGAATCCAGGCCTAGTCGCTTGCAGGCCCCTGAGTAATTGCCGGACATTAAGGCGGCTAAAACGCAATCAAGCATGTAAAACTTAATTGAAATATAAACCGAAAAAGCGGTGAGGGAGTGGTTAACAACATATCAATGCCCTCGATGCGACGACTTACAGTCTCCTTTCTCTGTCTCTCTATCTGGAAATTGATTAAAGTTAGGCCACGTCCGTCTGCCGTCCGGGTGTAGGTTAAATTAATCCTTAATTACACAGACAACGTCCTGCTGTGTCTCAAAACCGCAAACAGCTTAACGAACGAGACGGGCTGCCAGACGGGGCACGATGGTGGGGCTCCATGCGGTGCCTTACGCTTTAGTGTCAATTAATTCATAAGAAATGTATCGGTGATGGGGGCATGCAACTGGTTTTTCGCCGCTACCGTTGATGGAGCCTAATTAATAAAAATCCTCCCCATTCCTTCTTCTGTTACAGACTGAAAACCGATAATAATGGCGGTGCCTGGTGCCCCAAGCACATGGTCTCGAACGCGCTCAAGGAGTATCTGCAGGTGGATCTGCTCCAGACGCATGTCATCACCGCCATCCGCACCCAGGGCAGATTCGGCAAGGGCCAGGGCCAGGAGTATACCGAGGCCTATGTCCTCGAGTACTGGCGGCCGGGCTTTGACAAGTGGCAGCGTTGGAAGAACATCCAGGGCAAGGAGGTAGGTCTTGGCAGCAACTAAAGCGACGCATTAACTAACCGCAACTCTCTTTCTTGTGCAGATTCTTCCAGGCAATATCAACACATACAGCGAGGTGGAGAATGCCCTGCAGCCGATCATCTTTGCCTCGAAGATACGCATCTATCCTTATGGCCAGTACGACCGCACCGTCTGTCTGCGAGCCGAGATCGTCGGCTGTCCCTGGGAAGGTGAGTACAGCGGGGAGAATGGAGAGGGGGTGCAACTATCCTAGTGCGATTAGAGCCCGACATGAGCAATGATAGTGCGGAGAGGCTAACAGGGTTTTAGTGTCAGCGCTAATTTATCATTCCGCCATCCGAGGAGGCATTCTGTTTGCCATTAGAGGCGGCAAAAGCGGCTTAAGTGCTCGCACGACTTTCCATGAGGGATACTGGCGATACTCTAAATACTCTGAATTCAAGTTTTAAAGTTTAAGATGCCTTAAGAGGGAATATGCGGGGACTTGGAATTAACTGATAAGTACAGGTATTAAAAATACATAAAATAAAGAGATATTCTTTAGGGATGTTATTATTTAAGAGTTCTAGGAATACTGCTCTATACCAGATTTCTCGACTGCTGCACCCATGTTTAAAAAAAACCCCCTTCAGAGCTCCCCCGCCGATACATAATGCTGCTCCCTCTGTGCAGAACAAACTGTAGCACATTTCTGGATTTCAAGCCACGCACCTTGGCTTTGGCTTGTCGAGTTCTCTTCTTGTACTTGAAATACATCGCGTGCAGACAGTGGAAACACATCCCATACCCATATTCAAGCTTTGGCTGGGACTTGACCGAAATCGAAATCCCAGACGACGATAAGCTGGACAGGCTGAAAACTATGTGCCGTCTGAAAGCGCTGGAAAACGGAAAACCAACAATTTTCACTGCAAAAAATATATTCAGAAAATTAGAACACAATTTCTATAGAGCTCATCAAATCCCATATTTTCTCTAAGTGTAATTTAGCAACCTGGCCTGGGTCTTTTGTGTGGCTCGACTCTGACGTTGTCGATGTTTGCACGCAATTTTCAAGTAGTGCACGAGCCAGGAACAAGTCTGGACAAACAAATTTTTCTATAATTTCCATAGGTGGACTGGCAGCGATAACACACAAATCCAGCCAGCAAAACGCGCCTAATGACAATTTGTAGTGCAGGGACTCAGGGGAGCTAAAGCTGGAGCTGGAGCTGGAGCCGGACTGGCAGGGGCGCGGAAGTTGAACATTATTCTGTAAATTAACGCAGAGCTGGGGCCGGGCTTCTGGGAACCATGGGGGAACCAGGCGTCGCGCCCAGCACTAAGGCACGCCTCTCCTGGCCGGA
Source organism: Drosophila mayri (assembly GCA_008042485.1). Lineage (NCBI taxonomy): Eukaryota > Metazoa > Arthropoda > Insecta > Diptera > Drosophilidae > Drosophila > Drosophila mayri. The sequence continues at coordinate 9,213 of VNJN01007283.1, read as the reverse complement.
ACGGGGGGGAATTTTGGGGTTGCAAGGCATGCAAACTGCTGACCGCTCACATTTTGCGGCCATGTCATTTGATTTGCCACGGGGTTAAGAGGGGTAAGCGGAGGACTGTTAGCACGGCACTCGACATGGCGCATTTCATATGCAAATTAAACAAGATAAGATGGTGCCCACAGTTGGGCATAGTGGCTCCAATGGCACTGGCGGATGGGTCTAGACAAGTGGCAGACTGTGGGCGACCTGGGGGGGGGAATCAATAAATCCCATTTATATATGGTCGCGTCGATTTCATTTTGGCCTTATGACGATCATTAATCCCCACGAAAGAGCCAAGAATCGAATCATAATTGTTTATAGATTGTGGCCATAAATTTTGGGCCACCGGCGGCATTTGAATTCGACTCAAACTGACTGCACCTACGGGGCAAAGGGACAAATGGGGCCGCACCCAGCAGCAGAAGTTGCGACGTAACCGAATAGGGCTCGGGACTGAAGATTATCTCCGACTGTGATTTCAAAAGCGTAGCTAAACTCGAGCTTGTTACGATTTACCAACAGCTAAGCCCTTGGAATCGAACGAAGCAAGAATCGGACGGAGACCCTATAGGTCTGCTCTGGCTGGAGTGCATTATAAATGCAGCAACTGATTAGCACTAAGCCGGGGATTTATGGCACCCACTGGTATTCAGGGGCCAGTAATTTATGGGTATTTTAGGGGCATTAGTTCGAGCGCACACTCTCGGGGCGACGCTATCGGCTCACTGACGAAGTCGGGCTTTGAGGTTGGGAAACTGAAAGTTGAGAGCGCCAGGTGGGTGTCACTATCGCCGGGGGAGCTGGCAGCGAGAGTGTGAAATGGTCTTGAGATTGGGAAACTTCGAAAAGTGTTTTGTCCACATTTTAGTTTATCTTCCAGATGCTCCAACAAGACCACTCATTCGTCCGTCCATTCCGGCACCTCCTCACTTTGACTCATCAACAAAAAGCGCGTCGACATTGTTGTCGCTGTCGTTGCCTTGCGTGTCGCCTCTGAAAAAGGAGGAAAATTACATTTTATGTATGGCAGTTGCTGCGCCACGCACTCCAGCAAGGACTTGCTCTTATTTTCCTTATTTTTTGGCTGCCGGAGAACAGTTTCAGACTCTGGCGACACGCAAATAATGATCGCATGCAGGCACGCGAATAACAAGGCAGGCAGACATCGGGGGTGGGGGAGTGTGTGGTGTGTTAACCCCACGGTGCCCCAGAGTCCAGTGTGTGTGTGTGTGTCTGCCACAGCAGGGCAATTGTAAAACGCGCTGCCTTAAATGTCTTTGCAGTTAATTAAATATGCCATATAGCGCTTACAGTCGGTTTAATATCGTGTCGGAGGAGTTATCTCCCAGCCCATGTCCCCCTGCCCCCCCATCCCCATACAGTGTCCGCCGTAATTCATGTAATTAAACGCAGTCCGTTCTGCCCGGAGTGCCTTGAATAATAATTAATATTTTCAATCGAAGGACCCGCCCACTCGCGTGATCGATAACTGTCATTTGCCCACCTGAGCGCCGCCTCATCATCATTATCTACATTATCTGAGGCCAGTGCGTGGGATTTGGTTCCATTTCGAGTCCCTTAATTATGTGTAATTATGTGATTTTTGGTAATTATTGGAGCATTCCTTCGACTGTTGTCAGTCCTGCGTGGTAGCGAGTGTGTGTCCTGCCCACACCACGTGCCCCGATTGTGTAAATAGAAATTCTGGTGAATTAGTTAAACGTGTGCCCCGTTTTCCCCAGCCCCTCCATTAGCCACCTTTTTTCCGTGGCGCAATTATATTGAGTGCCTGGCAACCTTGTTGTTTTTCCCCTTCGAGTCCAAGTGTAATTGTTTTTGGGGACGGAGTGGTGGTGGCAGGGTGCTCAGTTGGGTAATTAGTGTCAGGTGTTTGCTTGGTGGGATTTTGGGGATGGACTTAAGCGTCGGCTGGCCCACTGACTTTTTGGATTTCCTGGCCAGGCACCACTTAATCCCCACGAACCAAGACAGCGCATCAGAAACATACCAGAAAAAAAAAACATCAAAACACCCACAAAAACATGACTCACAATCAGCTGTGGCTGCCCCCTGGAAAACGTTTAACTTTGACATTGAAAAACTATACCCCAAAAAGTTCCAATCCCCCTTTCGATTTTGTGCTAAAAATAATCCAGGAAAACCGAATGGCAAACGGAGAGGAGGAACAGCAGGGAGCCGGGGTGGCCACAAAACGAAATTATGTTTCCAGTAACTCAATATCCTTCGACTATGTGCCTGTCTCTGCCTCTGCTCCCCCTCTCCGCTTCGGATTAGGGGAAGGATAGAGTGGAAACTTTAAATTTACCGCAGTTTAAATACCATTCACGAAACAGGAGGGAGTTGTTGGTACACTGGAATTAAAAGCAGGCTACTTCCGGTTCGTGTTATGTATATATAGGTTTGGCTATTCACATTACAGTTTAATATAATAATGTATATTTTTAATTATCTATAATTATCTATAAAATAACAATGATAAAATAATGATTTTGTCCCAAAATAATTTGTAGAATAATAAGCTTTGTATTAATGTAGAAACCGATATTCTAAGAGTAAAGTAATCATTTTGTATCAAGAAAATATCCCTTTGGAAACTCCTTCCCCCAACAGTTTGATTTTTCTCTCAGTGTTTCCCTATAATGCCACAAAACTCTGCATTTTGTCAGTCGTTTGTCTGCATCACGTGACATGGAACGTGACGGTGACATGACGTGTGTGTGTGTGTGCAGTTGTGCCCCGGCCCACCAGTTCCTCCTGCAAGTCCCCTCCTCCTCGATCCATGTCTCATGTTTCGTTATTTTGGGGTTAAGGTCTCTGTTTCAGTTCCCCGAATCGACGCACTAAATTTCAATGCATTTTCAATTTCCCAACCTTTTTCTCTTCCGCTTTCCATTCGCAGAGGGCATCATGTCATACAGCATTCCCAAGGGCGTGCAGCGCGGCATGGAGGTGGATCTTTCGGACAAAACCTACGATGGCAACGAGCAAGGAGATCGCTTTGTGGATGGTCTTGGTCAGCTTGTAGATGGGCAGAAGGGCAAGGATAACTTCCGCACGGATATCCATGGATTTGGCAAAGGTGAGTGAGATTTTTGATGAAAATATTAAATTAAAGAATGCTGCTGCTTTCGTTTTCACTCCTACAATCCCAGCTGCAGCTTCCTGCATTCAAAGTTCGTGTTAAAAGGTTTGCCCCTAAAAACAAACACAAACTTCGGCTATATATTTAAGGCCCTTGCAGGCCCCGACTAGGATTTATGGCAATAGAAAAACTGATTAATATCAAATAATTACAAAAGTTGGCCGACGGAAAAAGCATAAGGCAAGCCAAGCAGGCAATGTCTGACCCCATTCCGCTTGCCGGAATGCTCACTTCATTGAACATCGATGGCGCGGATGGGGGAAAAGTTTTGGCTTTCGCAAATAATTCGCCTGCACAACACTATAAACAAAAATAATAATAATAACTTTGGACTATTTGCTGGCGTCGCAGTAAAACTTGCCCGGATACCGAAGAGCTCCAGCCAGTTCCTCGCCACTCCCTCCACCCTGCTCCCTCCTCGTCCTCGCCAGTGTAAAAATGTAAACATTATGCATATTTGATAATTTATGGCAACACTGGCATTCATTTCCGCCCCAACGGCTACAAAAGTTCGGGGAATTTGCAAAGCTTCGCCAGTTTATTTTTTGCCATTTCGCACATTTTCATCGCCTTCCTGCAGTCCTCGCTGGAGGATTGGCAAATGGCCAATAATCGAAATTATTGAAAACTTTACGCAGGAGCAAAGTTCGGTCAGACAATTAGACATCCCAGTCGCAAGTCGAGACGGAGTTGCAGTCGTAATCGGAAAAGCAATGCAATGCGATCATGGGGAAAGTTTCCGGCGCATAATTCTGATTCTCGGATTGTCGGATTCTCGACAGCCCCATATCGCTTCCTTTTTTTTTTTTTGGCCTTCTTGGGTCCTCGGCTTATTTGCATTGTAAGTGGAATCAATATCTGAGCGGTTTGGGGCGTATAATTTCTGCTTACAGCTTGTTTGCCAGCCCCAATAACCGCATGGCCTTAGTGGCTGCCAGTTAATATTGCATGACTTATGCAGGGAGAACCCTCTCACTCGGCGAAAGGCAGCCCCTAAGCCCCCACGGACGCCCGGTTCCACCGAAATTAGGGCCATGCAAACAAAGCAGCGGCAGGGGGGTAAAAAAGTGGCTTAAATGTCGCATTGGCCATAATTTCTAGTTATGCCGAGTCCTAACCCCGCCCAAAACCATGCCCAGGCCCTCGAGCCCCGAGCGCCTGCCGTGGGCATTTATTTGTTTTTCGGGCATTTGGGGAAACTTCACTCCCAAATGTGCCATTGGGCTGCCAGAAAGGGAGGCTTAAATAGCTTTACATGTCAGTCCTCCTCCACAGGGCTGCTCTATTGATTTTCCCCTCTCCGGGTCCCAGGCGGACGTATAAAATGTTCATTTCATTTCATTCTGATGGTTTTTTATTCGTTTCAGGTTATGAATGGATTGGCTGGCGGAATGATACCCCTGGCCTGCTCGGCAAGCCGGTGGAAATCGTCTTTGAATTTGATACGGTTCGCAATTTCAGTGCCATCGTGCTGCACACGAACAATATGTTCACCAAGGATGTCCAGGTGAGTGCCCATCGCTATCGCTATCAAAGGGTTAAAGTCAGATTGGTGGTTGGAAAAGGATATCATAAAAACAAAAAAAAATCAATATTTATTTAAGGGATTTGTAAGGAAATAACCAATGAAATATACATAATCTCTTATGATTTATATTTTTTGAAATTCTGATATTAGTTTTCTTGTGTATAAAATCTGTGTTTAATTCCTGTTCATTAATTCCTTTATTATCCTTTCAGGTCTTTGTCCATGCCAAGGTATTCTTTAGCATCGGCGGACGATACTTCTCCGGTGAACCCGTACAGTTCTCATATATGCCCGATACTATAATGGATCATGCCAGGGATGTGACCATTAAGCTGCACCATCGGGTTGGCAAATATTTGAAAATCAATTTGTACTTTGCCGTCAAATGGATTATGCTATCGGAGATCAGCTTTATATCCGGTGAGTACGTGAGCAATAGCAGAATGCCGAGATGAATAAAATTGCCAGAAAATAGCATTTGCCATGCGAGCAGCAATGTGAATGAGTGAGTAACTCAGGCCGGAGGAAGTGGAATTGCATACGTAAAAATGCATTTTTCAGCTTCATTTCACTGTCGAGTGCGCTGGGATGCACTGGGAAGGCAAATGCATTACACTTAACAGGGGGATAAAACCTTTTTCCAACATTTTGGCTAACAACAATGCCGGGCAGAAGGACGGAGGGGGTGTTTCCACCAGGGACAGCCGAGAGATAAACGGTCAGAGGAGAAAATCCTGGCTCTGTCTGGAAAAAATATAAAGTCAATAGAATACCCAAAGGCCCCTTCTCTCTCCCTGCTTTAATGTAAACAATCTGTGACTCAGGGGGTAGGGATATATCCCCTGAACCCCTAACGGCAGGCCAGGCAGGCAGGCATTGCACTTTCAAGCACATTTCCTATGAATGTCCTGACATGTCCTGATTAAATTGAACCAAGTGCAAGGCTCAGTCTCAATCCAGGGACATGTTTCGCTTTTCCAGCTGCACTTTCCCTGTACAAATTGCCAGATCGGCTGTGAGGCAAGGATCTTTTATATTCATTGGGATTTCCCCTCTGAAAATTATAGGTGTCAAATCGGACTAAGGGATAAAGTCCCCTGACAGGCGGGTTTGATTGATGAGTCAAATGGAGCGTGCCGCATGAATATCCAGCGAGAGAGGGAATTTATTTTCCGGGCAGATGGTAGAGGGACTGAAAATAGGAAGGGAAAGCCTGGGTTTTCACAGATTTAATAGTTTTATAAAGGGAAGTTGATCATAAATCGAATGCAACTCAGATTTTATAGGTCAATTAGAGCAGGAATATAAGTAAAGAACACACAAACCATGTGTTACAGGAAATCTCTAAGTAAAAAAATACTCAGGGAACCTTCACATAATAAAGCTATCAGAATGCCTCGAGATCTTTGTTCTGTCTTCCCATCATAACCAAAGTGCTCTTAAGGATTTCGTGTGAACCCGGCCGGGAGATGAATAGCACTCAACTGACGATCAGTAGTCCTGAATAGTTTGCCGCAAGCATTACATGGCAAAAAAAAGTTCAAACAAAGCGGGCCAGCAAGAAGCAAGGATAACCAAAAACGAAACCACAATAAACCAAAAAGAAAAAAAAAAACTCCCATGCTGTGTCCCGCTTCCCTGGCAGCAATTACATGACGAGCAAGAAACCAGAAACAGAAAACATCGCCACGAAGCATTTGTCACGCACACAAGCCGAGATGGGATGGGATATATACACTATATAGGATGGCAGGGCGGGGGGGTTGAGATGGAGGTGGAGGCAAGGAGGAACCCCAGTGGCAACCAGCTGTTTTTTATACTTTTTTTTATGCTGTTTGCCACTCGAGCGAAGGCCTCAAAGAGCGGCTAAGGGGTAAACAAAAGAAACGCACGTTCAAAACGGCAGGCAGGGCCGCATCTTTCGAGGGTATGCGTATATTTTTATCAGGCACTGTGCGAGTGTATACAGATTTAACCCCAATTTGTGAGATTTGCTCGCGGTGATTGCTGTCGTTGTCGTCACAGTGCCATACACGTTTTTAAAGGTCTCTAAAAATACAATGGCCAAAAAACAACAATAGAAAGGCTAGCTTAGGGGACCGAAGCCTAAAATACCCTTCAATTGACATAGTTCACAAGAGATTTATAAGGAATTTGAAGTCGTTTTTGAATCACTATAGTTTCTATGTGATATACTAATCTTTTTCTAAGGTATTTCTCTCTTTAAACAATTTAATAATTAGATACAAACTATTATTATAATTTTAAGTATTCACATTTTGTTTGCAGACTCAGAAAATATATTTAGGGAAATCTAAAAAAATGCACTTAAATATATACCTTATACCTTATGGCTTAAAAATTTTTGGTTGAAATAATAAACCCTTATTGCAAGGATACTATGTATAATGACTGGACTAGGGAAAAACCCTGGGGACACACAAAGAGAATTAGTTATAAATGGCAAGCGACAACAACGGCGAGATCTGCAAAACTGTGGCAAAGGATATGCGGCATATTCGCCATTAACCCCCTAGATTCCCTCCCTCTAGATGTGTGATAAATGTGGCACGAAATATTTTAATTATTTTAAACGTTTTATGGCGGCCACAGAGCGCAGTCGGGCGATGGGAACGAGATACTCCCGTTTTGCCGGAGGAAAGCGCACGGGAAAAAACTCCCAGCCATCCGAAGGACAATGGCAATGTCGAAACAAAAGCCACCAACCCATCCCATTCTATCCTATCCCGTTCTGTCTAAGGAGCAGAGGGACATAACTCAAAACAGCAGCCTCAGTGCCTCCGTGCCGTGCCGCCTTCTCTTCCTTCTCGGCGAGTCGCCAAGAACTTCACACAGTAATTACGCCATTTACTGTCTGAAGAAACGGGGTCACCCACTCGAGGAAACGTTCTTTTGGCCAGCCCCGGGCACTTCGAGAAAGGCTCTGTGGGGGTGGACAAAAAGTAGGACCCACCCCGAAACATTTCGCTTTGTTATGCCTTCAAGATGTTGGCGAGATAAATGACAACACTTTGCCGTAGCACTGGGCCATATGCCGCAGTGGCAGCAGACTCCAGGAGCAGCAACATAAGCCGGGATGGCATTATTTCGAGATCAAAGCGAGCTCTCGCCGAGCGTTGCGAATGGACGAACGAAGACCGAAGGAACGAACGGACAGGTGTTCGGAGGGTCTTAGCTAATAATCAGTCTAAGCCAGGGCAAAGGCCATTCCCCGAGAGATGTTTTGAAGCCCAAGGATAACAGAGCCGCGGGGATGATAAAGCAATAGATGGATAGGAATTGAAAATATGATAGTATGCCAGATATAAAGCTGGTAATCTGGGTAACACATATGCTAGGCATAAGGTAGAAGATTTTCTTGTTGCCATGATATATAATTTCATGTAAGAAAACCCTTAATATACACGGTTTCTCCTGTTCGACTTTAACTAATTCGATTAGCCCGATCGAGCGTAACTGCTGTAAATAAATGCTTGGCCAAGATATAGGATTTCCTCTTCCTCCGATCAACCATTCCGAAATCATTAAAAAAGGGAACTCTATGCATATTCTTAAGACACGTTCCACAGTGACGCCCCTGAAATCAAATCAGACATCTGCCCGGTCCTCGGAGACCATATCCGTTGGGCCTGCGGGGAAGGGAAATGAACACGTTATAGTCCATAAGTAATACGAAAGGAAAAGCGTGGCGAAAGCAAAACAATTTAAGGCGGAACGAAAGGTGCAAAGAAAAGGGAGACGGGGCACTAAAAAAAAAAGAAAACTAATCATTGAAGCGCAGCTGTGCGCGGCAACTTCTGAGAATGGAAGCGGCATGGCGGAGAGTGGAAAGCCAAGAGTGAATTTTAATCTAACCCGTTCCCCGTGTCTCTGTTTCTGTATCCATTTTCCAGTGCCCGCCATGGGAAATTTCACAGACGAGCAGGAGCAGCGGAGCAACTTGCCCGGCCTGACGCCGGACACTCGCGAATATCCGCTGCAGAGCAATGAGTATCAGCACAACCATGGCAAGAATAAGCCCAACGGAGTGGGTGGCTCCGCCGGTGGCCCTGGAGGAGGCGTGGCCGCTGCGGCTGGCGAGTCCGGCGGCAACAGCAAATATAACAACGGACCACAGTGTGAGTAGCCCAACGAACGAATGATAAATCCAATTAACTGTTCACATTCACGCTCAAAAAGGGGCCTCTTGTTTTTTTAAGTCTTCGAACGATGGCTAATTATTTAGTTGAACAATATTTACATTTAATTTCGTTTCGACGCCCGCGTTTGTTAATTTAAATTTCAATTTGCCTTTTGCTCTTTTCCGCTTCCCTTTCAGTAATTGCGCCACGCCCCATCGATCAGGAGCCGAACGATGCCAACTTCATTGGCGTGGTCATCGTGGTCCTGACCACGATTATCATCCTGCTGGTGGCCATCATCCTGTTCATAGTCTCGCGAACGAAGCGCGCCCGCGGCAGCAATGTCC
>VNJN01007282.1:0-39656 GCA_008042485.1 Drosophila mayri | reverse complement strand
TCCCCCAAAACAACATTAACCACCACGGAACGTTTCTCTAGCGGATTTGCCTTTAACGAAGGAAAACTTTAAAATGGCGCGAATTTCGGCGTTAGTGAACTCCATGTTTACGCGTCTATAACTGCTGAACGAAATATCCAAACTAATCGTGCATAGCGTCGTTTTGTAGGGTATGTCAAGACCTTTCAAATGATGTATACTATGGCCAGATACGAGCTCTGTAGCGCTTTGTACATAGCCGCGAAGTTCAAAAGACAAAAAGGCGGAAGGGAGATATTTGACAACCTAATATATACATATATACATTTTTTTCCAGCCGCAAAACTGGTTTTCGATTACGTCGTCGTATCGCTCACCCCCCTGGTCAGAGAAGCCAAAGGTTGTCTTATCGATCCTCGCAGCACAGGCCAGGCACTTGACCAAAAGGAAAACTGAAAACAAAACCAAATCCCAGATCCCTTTGCCAGATCCTCAAGGGAGATTCGAGTGGTCTTGGTGGAACTATCGATGCGCATCCACGTCTGCGATTCCTAACTGCAGCATTAATCAACATTTCAACTGTCAGCTGCCAGTCACGATAAAAACTTTTTCGGGGGCTTTGTCTATAATTTGCGACACTTCACACGCACACATTCAGCAACAGCTTCATTAAATTTAATTAATGCTTAGGCACACCTTGGATACACAATGAGAAAGGAATTGTTGCCAAATAGCTTCAGCTAGGGATACAATTTCAGACTTTCAGAGGTTTCTCTCTGGTTTCTAGTTAGTTTCTTTTAAGTTTATATTTAATGAGATTTTAATTTTCTATGTACGTTTATCAATATACTCCCTTTAAACTAATTATTCTACAAACAACTAAGAAATATTTTACATTTAATATAATATAATAAATAAAATGAATGAAATAAAAAAATTGGATTTTTTCGCCAATATATTTTTAAAAACAGATTTCTACAACACATTTAAATATTTTTAATATTTCATAATTTAAACTTGGCATTATTATTAGATTTGGTTACGTAATCTTGGGGTGGCTCAAGTACATATCAATCCGGAAAGACATGGTCATCTGAAACACTCTCACTCTGTCTCAATATCAGTCTTATCTGCCGGCTCATCAACATAAGGATTCAAACTAATTTGTCGGTTAATCCATCCATTAAGGCGGGCCACATTGGTGTAGACGTCGGGAGTAGCATGCATTCCGCAGTCGATGTGCCAATTGACAACGCCCACTTGCTCGAATTTCAAGGGATCTCTGGCCAATGGACAAACGAGTGGATAGCCGTCATCATTGCAAATATTCCTTCCGGTTCCACCGCCGGCACAGATCAGGCTGTCATCGAGCACGAATGAGAAGCCAAGCCAACGTCGCAGCTCCGGGTGGCAGGTAGCGGTCGACAACACCGGCAGTGGCAATGTCTGAATATGTCTGCTTTTAGCAATGCAACTAGTGAGGTCCAAGTTCCTTATCGAAGTTTGAGTCGCCAGTTTGATAGGAGCAATTTTGGAAGAGAATTCTACTGGTTTCTTTAGAAACAATAGGGCCAGGTTGTAGGCCCCCGATTTCTCACTGAAGTTCGGATGGCGCACAATCGACTTAACACTCAGTTTCTTTTCTTCGAAGCCATCCCATTGATTAATAAACACTTGGAGCTCGCTGGCATCACGATTTTCAATAACTTTCCAGCCAGTGAGCACCACATAGTTGGAGATCAGGGATCCTCCTCCTATATATTGGCCAGACTTTTTCAAAACAGTCACAATGTAACGAAACTCGCTATTCTTGACGGTTCTTTCCTCAATGTCGTCGGCCATATCCCAGGCCTGGGCACAGGAGTAGGCCAAGACCAGACACAGGATCGGAAGTAAGCCTCTGGACTGTAACATATTCAACACTTGTGTTTTTAAAAAGACTCTGAAAGCTGCGTATATTTCTCGCTGAATTTATAGTAAGACTCAAGATGAGATAAGAAATATGAATTTTATTGTTTCCAACGAACTAAATTTCTGTTGTCATTTATTTATAAAAATAGCGTTCTTCCAAGAAATAACATAAGCTTCACTTGATTTATAATAAACAACAAAAGACTAAGGTTTCCAGAGAATCATTCAAAAAATAAATAGTATAATATTCCGTCATTTATAAAAACTATATAAATAAATATATACATTTTAAATTGTTGTTTTAATCCTTAAATCAAAATAAATATTCACATTTTTAAAGTACATTTTTTTAATTTAAATAAAACAAATGTAAATCATTGTTTTATTAAAAATCAATGTATTTATAGTTAATTTGCAAATGAAATACTTTATTCCCGAACTTAAACTTTATAGAGATGCACCCTTCAATGAGAAAGCAAATATTGTTTGGAACAAATATCTTTAAATCCTTTTAACGAAAGTATTTAAATTTTATTAATTTACTTATATAACGATTTATTTATCTATTTTAAATAATTTCTTTTTGAAACAAGCCAAAAAGTTTTCAAATTTAACTAAAATTTTAATGATTTTCTAATGCCTTTTCAAAAAATTGTTTTGCAAATTAAACAACTATTTCTCCTATACAAATAAATGATTAAAAAGTCGTTAGGTATTTTAAAGAAATCAATTATATATTTTAACTCGCAAAAAAAGATTATTTAAATTATATTTATAATTTTTCCAGGTGTAAAAAAATACATAGAATCACCACTAGGACCCCAAAATACCCACCAAAAACTTGTGTGGGGGCAGGCAGTAAATCGACATCATTAGGGTCATATCAGTTTACAGTGTTTGTACCTCGTCGGGGCAGCCGAAAAAATGTGCACAAATTAAATTAAATGAAGTGAGTGTGAAAATGCTGCAGGGTGGGGTACAGGGGAGGGGGCTATGGCTGGCTCAAATGGAAAGCCGCGACGAAATAACCAACTGACGGGGCCTGGTCAAAAGGAAACACGCTCAACTGACTTCCAACTTGCCACCAAAAAATAACGAAAAAAAACCCTCACCTGTACCCCCTCTCGTGTCTGCCTGTTGATGTTTAATCAAGATAAGCAAATTGTTGCCGAAAAATAGAGGCACAAAGGAAGCGATTTGGACGTTTTAATGATGATAGAGCATGACACAGAATAAATGAAAATGAAGTGTGGAAAAGAGAAATTCATTTAAAATGTGGGCACACAGAACTTGAAAAAGTTGCTGATAAAAATGCTAGCTCTTGATTAATGGATGCAAAAGGATTATTTGAATAAACCTAAGAGAAAGATCCAATGATGGGCACAAATTGTGCTCAAGCCAAGTTAAAAAAAAATTAAATAAAAACTTTGATTATTTCGCCAATATATTTTTATAAACAGATTTATTTAAACATTTTAAATATTTCATAATTTGAACTTATTAGCTTTGGTTTACGAAATCTTGGGGTGGCTCTGGTACACATAAAAATACGGATATAAAAATGGACACCCAATCTCAGTCTCATCTGCCGGCTCATCAACGTAAGGATTCAAACTAATTTGTCGGTTAATCCATTCATTAAGGTGGACCACATTGGTGTAGGCGTTGGGAATAGCACTCAATCCGCAGTGGATGTTCCAGTTAACAATACCCACTTGCTCGAACTTTGAGGGATCTCTGGCCAATGGACATAGTAGTGGATTGCCGTCTTCGTCGCAAATTTTATTTCCTATTCCACTGCTGGCACAGATCAGGCTGTCATCGAGCATGTATGAGAAGCCAAGCCAATGTCGCAGATGCTCGTAGCACATCACGGCCGGCAACACCGGCAGTGGCAATGTCTGAATATGTCTGGTTTTAGCAATGCAACTAGTGAGGTCCAAGTTCCTTATCGAAGTTTCAGTCGCCAGTTTAATGGGAGCAATTTTGGAGGAGAATTCTACTGGTTTCTTTAGAAACAATAGGGCCAGGTTGTAGGCCCCCGATTTCTCACTGAAGTTCGGATGGCGCACAACCGACCTAACACTCAGTCTTTTTTCATCGATGCTTTTATCCCATTCATTAATTAACACTTGGAGCTCGCTGGCATTACGATATTTAATAACTTTCCAGCCAGTGAGCACCACATGGTTGGAGATCAGGGATCCTCCTCCTAGTATTTGCACGCAATTTATTAAAACATTCGCAATGTAACGAAACTCGCTATCCTTGACGGTGCTTTCCGTTTGGGCACAGGAGTAGGCCAAGACCAGACACAGGATCGGAAGGAAGCCCTTCGACTGTGACATTTTTAACACTTGTGGCTTTAAAAAGACTGTGAACGCTGTGAATATTTCTTGTTGTATTTATAGTAAGACTCAAGATGAGATAAGAAATATAAATTTTATTGTTTCCAACGAACTTTCTGTCGTTTATTTATAAAAATTAAAATAATCATTAAAAATATAAATAGAATAATATTCAATAAAATGTTTGCAAGAATTTTAAATTCATTAAAAACACATGAAAATTTTGCAATTTGTTGATAACAAATTTTTTTCTTCTATTTTTTTTTAATTCCTTGAATTATAGCAAAGAATTAACGGATCTTTTATATAGCTCTATGAGTTCTATGTAAATATTAATGCAACATTCCTAATAAATTTTACATACTTATCAATAAAAAATACAATTGTATATATATAAACATATAAACAAACATATAAACAAACTTTACCCCCTCTCATGTCTGCCTGTTGATGTTTAATCAAGTTAAGCAAATTGTTGCCGAAAAATAGAGGCATACAGGAAGCGATTTGGACATTTTTATGATGATAGATAGATAGATTTTTATGATAAATTAAATAAGAACTTTTATTATTTCGCCAATATATTTTTATAAACAGATTTTTATAACATTTAAATATTTTATAATTTGAAGTTGGCATTATTATTAGATTTGGTTTACGAAATCTTCGGGTGGCTCAGGTACATATCAATCCGGATAGTCAAAGTCATTAGGATCACACTCAGTCTCAGTCTCATCTGCCGGCTCACCAACGTAAGGATTCAAACTAATTTGTCGGTTAATCCATTCATTAACGCGGGCCACATTGGTATAGACGTCGGGAGTAGCCTCCCATCCGCAGTGTATGTTCCAGTTAACAATGCCCACTTGCTCGAATTTCAAGGGATCTCTGGCCAATGGACATACGAGTGGATAGCCGTCTTCGTCGCAAATATTCTTTCCGATTCCACCGCCGACACAGATCAGGCTGTCATCGAGCACGAATGAGGAGCCAAGCCAACGTCGCAGCTCCGGGTGGCAGGTCGCGGTAGACAAAACCGGCAGTGGCAATGTCTGAATATGTCTGCTTTTAGCAATGCAACTAGTGAGGTCCAAGTTCCTTATCGAAGTTTGAGTCGCCAGTTTGATTGGCGCAATTTTGGAAGAGAATTCTACTGGTTTCTTTAGAAACAATAGGGCCAGGTTGTAGGCCCCCGATTTCTCACTGAAGTTCGGATGGCGCACAACCGACTTAACACTCAGTCTCTTTTCATCGATGCTTTTATCCCATTTATTAATTAAAACTTTGAGCTCGCTGGCATTACGATTTTCAATAACTTTCCAGCCAGTAAGCACCACATAGTTGGAGATCAGGGATCCTCCTCCTAGTATTTCCACGCAATTTATCAAAACAGTCGCAACGTAACGAAACTCGCTATTCTTGACGGTTCTTTCCTCAATGTCGTCGGCCATATCCCAGGCCTGGGCACAGGAGTAGGCCAAGACCAGACACAGGATCGGAAGTAAGCCTCTGGACTGTAACATATTCAACACTTGTGTTTTTAAAAAGACTCTGAAAGCTGCGTATATTTCTCGCTGAATTTATAGTAAGACTCAAGATGAGATAAGAAATACGAATTTTATTGTTTCCAACGAACTAAATTTCTGTTGTAGTGTATTTATAAAAATTAAAATAATCATATAAATAGAATAATATTCAATAAAACGTTTCCAAGAATTTTAAATTCATAAGAAAAACATGAAAATTTGCAATTTGTTGATAACAAAATCTTGTTTTCAATATATTAAATTCGTTAAACTTTAGCAAAGAATTAATTATTCTTTTATAGAGCTATATGAGTTCTATGTAAATATTAATGCAACATTCCTAATAAATTTTACATACTTATTATTAAAAAATACAATTGTATATATATAAACATATAAACAAACATATAAACAAAACCCCTCACCTGTACCCCCTCTCATGTCTGCGTGTTGATGTTTAATCAAGTTAAGCAAATTGTTGCAGAAAAATAGAGGCACAAAGGAAGCGATTTGGACGTTTTTATGATGATAGATAGATAGATTTTTATGATTTTTTATGATAAATTAAATAAGAACTTTTATTATTTCGCCAATATACATATTTTTATAAACAGATTTTTATAACATTTAAATATTTTATAATTTGAAGTTGGCATTATTATTAGATTTGGTTTACGTAATCTTGGGGTGGCTCAGGTACATATCAATCCAGATAGTCATCGAAATAAGATTTACACTCAATCTCAGTCTCAGTCTCATCTGCCGGCCCATCAACGTGAGGATTCAAACTAATTTGTCGGTTAATCCATTCATTAACGCGGGCCACATTGGTGTAGACTTCGGGAGTAGCATGCTCTCCGCAGTGGATGTTCCAGTTAACAATGCCCACTTGCTCGAACTTTGAGGGATCTCTGGCTAATGGACATAGTAGTGGATAGCCGTCTTCGTCGCAAATATTCTTTCCGATTCCACCGCCGACACAGATCAGGCTGTCATCGAGCACGAATGAGGAGCCAAGCCAACGTCGCAGCTCCGGGTGGCAGATCGCGGTCGACAACACCGGCAGTGGCAATGTCTGTAATTGTCTGGTTTTCGCAATGCAACTAGTGAGGTCCAAGTTCCTCATCGAAGTTTCAGTCGCCAATTTAATGGGAGCAATTTTGGGGGAGAATTTTACTGGTTTTTTTAAAAACAATAGAGCCACGTTGTAGGCCAACGATTTCTCACTGAAGTTCGGATGGCGCACAACCGACCTAACACTCAGTTTCTTTTCATCGATGCTGTCATCCCATTCATTAATAAACACTTGGAGCTCGCTGGCATTACGATTTTTAATAAATTTCCAGCCTGTGAGCACCACATAGTTGGAGATCAGCGATCCTCCTCCTATTAATCCCAAGCAATTTTCCGAAATAGTCGCAATGTAACGAAACTCGCTATCCTTGACGGTGCTTTCCGGTTGGTAGGCAAAATTCCAGGCCTGGGCACAGGAGTAGGCCAAGACCAGACACAGGATCGGAAGTAAGCCTCTGGAGTGTGACATTTGTAACACATGTGTTTTTAAAAAGACTCTGAAAGCTGTGAATATTTCTTTTTGTATTTATAGTAAGACTCAAGATGAGATAAGAAATATAAATTTTAATATTTCCAGCAATCAAATTTCTGTTGTCATTTATTTATAAAAATAGGAAGGAATGACATAAGCTTCCCTTGATTTATTATAGACAATAAAATACTAAGGTTGCCAGATAAGAATTTTCAAATTAATTATATAACAGAATAATATTCATTAAAATATTTACATGAGTTTTAAATTGATAAGAAAAATATGAACGTTTGTCATTTGTTCATAACAAAAACTTAATTATTTATATTAAATTCGTTGAATTCTAGCACAGAATTAACGATTCTTTTATAGAGCTCTATGAGCTCTCTATGGAAATATTAATGCAACATTCCTAATAAAATGTACGTGCTTATCAGTAAAATAATTATTTCCAAATTGTTTTTACTTGGAATAATCATACAAATAATTAAATTGGATCTACGTCCTCTACACATGTATTCTCACATTTGGAACTGATGGACAACACATGCAACTTTTGGCAGCTCCTGATGTTTCTCATAAACAAAAGTTTTGATAATTATTATAATTTTGTTTTATGCTCCGTTTGCTTGCACTTTTCTTCCCCTCTCCACCTGTTTTGGTCGCCTGCCTGTCAAATTGTCGTTGTCATAAAAAAATATGTCCAAAAATGTTCAAAATATGAGTAAACGTCAAGTGTGTGCAAATGATGGCACATACATACATATATATTAAAAAAATACAAATGCATATATATATATATACATATATTTACACTGAAAACTTAAACTTTGAAAAACAAAATTTGTTCATAAATATTTCGTTTAATTCTTTTGAATTTTAAATACTTAACCATTGCAAAGAGTTTACCTGGATAATTCCAAATATGAATTTAAAAGAAATCATTAAATAAATATTATGTAACTTTGAGATTATTTATCAATATTTTCAGTCAAGCTCCAGGCTTATTTTACTTGTTGTAAGCAAAATATCCTTTTTATTTCAGTGCAGCTATACAAAGGAGTAATTTAACTATATTTTGAATGCACCTTTTCTTGAGTGTTTTTTGTGGGCTTCCAACCTGTTTCACCTGGGCGAGCTTTCCCCGAAAACCCAGAGAGGAAAACAGTGGGCATGGTTCATTATCATCATTATCATCATGGTTATTATAATTATAATTTGGTGTCTGCTTTTTTGGGGTTTCCTTTCGGATTTTGAAACCTCTTTGGTCAGAACAGGGGCAAGTGCAGTTGGTACTGGATAAAACTGATTTAATTTATTAATTTTTTTTCGTTTTCATTCTGGGGAGACAGAGCTTCCTGTTATCCTTTTTGCTTCACTCTTTTGGTATCCCTTCTAAGCAGCGATTCTTAATGGGCAGCCAGGCGTCTCAAGGTCTTCTCTGTCAACTGATAAAGAGATAATGTTGCACAAAAAACAAAAAAAAAACGCAGAGAAGAGAACATAAGAAGAAGATTCGCAAAAAGTGAAGTAGCAACTGTCTGAGACACACACAGCCAAAGAGCCATGATATCATCGAAGATACAGAAACAGAAAGCAGAGAAGAAGACTGCAAAAAAACAGGCAAACTGAAAGATACCGCAGAAGCAGATATTCACAAGATACAAGGGGGGGATACGGGGTCAATAAAGGGGGAATACACGAAGAGAAAATATCGATAATATATACAAAAGTTACTATATAAACATTGTCTACCTCCCCTATTTATCAAAGTAAAGTCTTGATCTCGTATTAATTTTCAATGATATAAAAATATTATCTAGTCATCTCTTAATATCATAGGAATAAAATACATATCTATTTTAAAAATATAAAAAAATTATGATGTATTTTTACTGATGTATTTTACTGAAAAACCAAATTATTGCATAGCTTCAAAAGTATCTCTAAAGTTTGAAAACGAAAATTCTTCAAAATCTCCAAAAATATAAAAATAAATATAATAATAATGCGAAAAAACATGTTTTTATATTTTATAGAAAATATATATAATTTTCCCCTCTAATAATATATATTATTTTCCTCACTGTAAATACCCCAACTGACAAGCGAAAGAGATGGCTAAAGACTCATTTCTATTCCCACTCCTCGCACACTCAGGGCAAGTTCAAGTTTGAGAGGCAGGATAGGATCCCATTCAAGGCCCCAAACCAGCAGACAGCCGAAGCAGAACAATGGGCGACGTACTGAAAGGGGTACTGAAAAATAAAGGAAAAAATTAAAGAAAATAAAAATAAATAATTGCAAACAAGTTTCGCTTTTATTTAGTGCCCAACAACAGCGCCAACTTGCAGATTCCCCCGTCACACTGGCGCAGAATTCCACTCCACATACTATATGGCCTTATATAGCAAGGCAACCGGGCTATGCTATGTACCCAACTTTGTACACCGATCTGTGGCGATCCCAACCGATGCGAACGAATGTTCCAGCTTTACGTGCCACAGCATAAAAATGGAACAGGCAGCTGAAAGCGAGGATACAAACGTGGTTGGAATTGTAGGAACTTGGAAAAATACTATAAAAAAATTAAAAGGATTATATTTCGAGTAGATATTTCTATAAGAATCGTTATATCCTTTTCATAATTCTTAGAATTATATTTATTTTGATATATTGATGCAGATAAAAACCTATCTGAAAACCTTGAAGACATATTAAAAATACATTAAGTAAATATATCTTTCATAAATGAAAACCATCTTAAAATAAGTGAAAACTTGCATTTATTTTAAGAATACTCAGATAAGTAAATTACTTAAGACACAATTATGTATCTTGAAAGCTCTATTTATTACCTATAATACCTCTATAATGATGTACACATTTGTAGAAGAAGCAGCCAAAAGCGAAGGCGATCGCACTTAATGCTCCACTGATTGCACAACGATCGTTGAAAGGGAGAATGCATAGAGGAGGAACCAAGAGGATTTCAGGGGTATTTAAAGGGGCATTTTAGAGGGGTACTATATATGCCAGGCAAGAGGGAATAAGACACAATTGTGGCCCACAGTCGGTGTCAGTAGGTAGACCCCCATCCCGACTATCATCATCATCATCATTATCATGATCTCTGCACTACATATAGTAAGTAAGTAGTATATGGCATGTGCATCTATGTGTGTCACAAGGAGCTGAAATTAAAGTAAGGCAGGAGGTTTCTCGGACTGTCGGCATGTGCAGATAGAAGAGTCGCCCTCGTCTCTCCTTCACATAAGATTTTCCACTATTTTTTTTTTTTTTTAAGCAACACAATGGGCATTTAATTATTTAACCCTGCCACAACAGGCAGCCTAACCGGGTCCATATGGATGCAACTTTGTTTCAAGATGGCAGAAAAGTTTGGTATAGACTTGGGGGTACCCAAAAATTTGCAACTTCTAAGATAATATTAATATTAGGAGAAGTTCAAGGAAAGCTGCAAAAATGTATTCAAGGAGTTATTTATTTATTTAACTTAATTTATTAAAATAATACTTTAACCTATTCAATTATATTCAGAAACTCTGCTTGAAATTCAAATACAAATATTAAACGAAGGAATTATGGGATCATTACGAAAGTATTTATAATATTTATATTTATTCTTTTCCTTAATCTTTTAATTACTTTAAATAATTTTTAATCTCAGAAAATTCTATAAAATATATTTGTTTTGTATTTTATATACTGAAAACTGAAACTTCCCTTAAGCCTCCTCGTACCGCTTGTAATGAAAAGTGATTTTTTAGCCATGATGATGAGCTCTCCTCTCCCAGCTGCCGGCTGATTAATCGCGAATCGTGATGGGGCTATCGGCTTGGGATCACGTTCCGACTCCAGCTGAGATCCTCATTCCCCACCCTGCCACTCGGAGGATCCTCCCAGCCTTTGCGTGATTGCGTTATAAATAGTACGTTGGGGTATTTAGATCTTAACTCACAGATATATGTACGTACAAGCAGGGAATATGATGGCCCTGGGCCCTGTGGGCGGTGTGGGGTCGTCAGCAACTGATGAACTGCAATGGGAAAATGGAATTCTCGACGTCCGCTAATTGGAGTCCTCGCCCCGCCGACATTCTCGAATGATTTATTCCAAATATTTACACTTGCTTCTGGCCTTATAAATCTCTCCCCGCCAAATGCCATTTAAATGTTCTTCTCTTATTTTTTTGTCACGCGATCGGGGATTGTGTGTAGGAATCCCCTTCTAGTTGCTTGGTTGGCTCTAAGCATGTGGTTTTCATTTCATGGTGACACAATGTCCAAGCCCCCAAAAAAACAACAAAAATAAAAACAAAGAATAAAAATAAGTGTCAAGTTCTGGCTGAGATCTGTTTGGATCAGCGATCGTCATAAATAATGTCATGGTTTTGAAAACCACTCGAGAGCAACTCCTTCAGTTACACAGAAATATTAAAAGTGGGTTTAGGAATTAGATTAAACTATTATAAATATTAAAAAAATGTATTCCACAAATTTCTTTAAATATTTAGGTGACTCCAAAAATTACGAACATCTTTTTAAATGCCCCAAAAAGTATGCTCTACTTTTTAGTTAGTTTATATTTATTTTCTTTTTACTATTTAAATTTTAATCTTAATTTGTCATAACTTTTTAAGGGTTTTAAAACCTCTAATAATTTCTGCATTATTTCATATTAAATTATACACAAATTTCTTATAAAAGACATTATTTTTTCTCTTTGTGTATTTACAAAACTTCACTCAGAATAATCAAAGTGTTTGTTTTTCAACCATGGATCGAAGCGAACAATAATGTTTTTTATGTGTTTTTATTGTTCAAAAAAAAAGGAGCCCAAAATTTCAGGGTTCGCCTGCAGTGGCAGATAACGCAGGACCTCGGGATCCCCGACAGCGACCTTCGATAAATCAAAGAGTTAAACTTATGGCCTCCTTGTCGTGCTGACAACGGCCACCTTTAACCCTTTCCCGCTACTTTTACTAATTATGCCGCGAGTCAGAAACGAAAAAATGTATAAATATATTTTTTGAGAAACGACTTCTTGTGATTTTTTTTCCAACAAAGACTCCCCCTTGATGGACGACACTCTGGGGAACGTTTTGTCCAACAAATCCCCCGCCCACAAAAGCAAATTGCTTACGGGGCAAAATGCAAATCAAAATGACAAAAGCAATTAAATTTAACCCATTTCCAATGCGAAAAAAAAGAGTTTCACTTTTTTTTTGTGGTTATTTCATGTGGAAAATGTACTGCATCATGGCAAAGGCAAGGGACCAACAGTTGCAGGAAAATATATATACAAAAAAATGGTACAAAAAACTAGACAAAGAAAGGCAAAAGTAAAGGAAAAGGGGAACTCTTTTAATTATTTGGCGCCTGCATGTGTCTCAATTTAAATTAGCTGCCAGGCTTTTCTTATGGCTTCTCGAGCGAATTAAAATTCAATTTAAAAATGCCACGAAAAATAACAGCCGAAAAAATCGGGGAAAAAGTTGGACAAAAAAATCGTACAACAAAAGTGGGCTAATTTGGTTATGGTACCCTCAGGGGTGGTTTAAGGTTCAAAGGGTTGCCTTTTGGAAATTAGTTTTTAGAATTTATGGTGCCACCTTTTGGGGGCGCATTTAGCGCGCCTTTCAATTGCCATAAATATGATTTATGATCGCTTGCATTTAATAAGGACAATTTTCATTATTCCCCCTTCAAAATGCCACTGGAAATGTAGCCAGCATCCCATGCGGTTCACACCCGCCCCAATTAACACACAATTGCAGAAGGGAACTCTCCTCCAAAGTCCCCCCTTGAGACGATCGGTGAGACGATCGTCCAATCCAGACCAATCCAATCCCATCCAATCCCAGGGCAACTATTCATCAGTCATGCAATCGCCGCCAGTGCCTGGCAACATCTTCAGCGTCTCCGCTGCGATCCTCAATGACATCGAAATGTGCGGCCGGCATGCCGGGAACTTCGCGGCAGACAAGTAAGACAGACACAGGCCTCCGAGATGAGGGCGGCCCCCATCCCCACCACCAGAAAACCTTGAAACAACCCAAGCGACAGCCAAAGGGCTGGGCCTCTCTCTGCGGCTCTGTCTTTCAGCTCCATGGTACAGGTTTCCCCTCTGCCCCTATTGGAGCAATGGTGCCTCGCTTCCTTTGGTCGCGGGATCAGCACAAAGGCGGTGTGCAAAAGTAAACAGCAAAAGGCAGGGCACAGTGGTTATAAATTAAAAGGAATTTCAATTATTTAGAAACCTAACGAATTATAAGAAATTTAATTAAATAATTTAGTGGTGAAAGGAGGTCTTAAAAAATACAACAGGCGGAAGGCTTTCACTGAACACATATACAATTTTGGGATATATTTCCATAAAACACATTTAGAAATATAATTAATTAATATAATATAATAAATTATAACTAATAATAAATCTATAAATCGATATAGTTCCATGATCTTTCTCAGGACACTGTGGAGTTACTCCACCAAGTTCGAGATGCCTTGGCACGACGCCTGGCCAAGAACAAACATTGTTAGCACTAAATGTCGTCGTTGTCTTTCCCTTAACCCTTCCCTGGTGTTGCCTTAACCCTAGCCCGCCCCCCCTACCCCCTTTTGGGGCAATATTTACACGCGGTGCACGAAGTTGCAATGTGAATGTTGCTGGTTTGCTAGTTGCTCGTTGCGCGTTCCTGTTGCTGTTGCTTTTACTTGGTGTCGACAGATACGGCGAGGCATTAAAGTATAAAAATAAGAACGTCTTCCTGCCCGCATATCCCTTCTGCCCCACCCGTTCCACCGCCCCACCCTTCGGTTTTCCGAGCCGTTTTCTGGCCTTTTCATCTCCTTTCGTGGGAGCGCGGCCGCACTTGAAATTGCCTTTGCTTCGCGGCCTGGCCTTGAAAATGGCTCCACAGATAAAAAAAAATATATAAAAAAAATCACAGAAACTAAGAAACTTGCAAATCTCACTTGGTCCGAAGTCAGGCAGCAAAAGCGAATGGAAAATGCCTAAAGAAAATGAAAAGAAAAACTTCCTTTCTGATTATAAGTAAAAGTTCTTACCACTAGAAAAAATCTTTTAATAAATGGATACATGAAATGGAATAAATATGGATAAGTAAATATGATTTTAGAAACAGACAAGTAAAGCATATATGTACCATGTAAAACATATATATTTTCCTTAGATCAAAGTTTAATATTTAAATGGAAATTAAGTTTTTAAACTAATTAGAAATTTGATATTTTTCTGAAGCACTTGTTTTATTTACATATCAAATATTTTCGAATGAATATATGTACATATAAGGTCTAAAATCTTTCTAAATCTAAATTAATAATGAGCAATATATATTTATGTATATCTGAACGTTATTATTTATTTAGAAAAAGCTTTAAATATTTTTAAAATATTTAAAATATTTAAAAATATATTTTTTAAATATTATTAATAATATAAAATTTTTTCAAAGAACTATTTATAATTTATATTTATAATTTATAAAACCTTCTCAATATTTAAAGGGCATGTCCTGCCGTGACATGGGCACAAACCACTCAAACTGAAAGATGCAAGATGGAAGATATTCCTGATTCCCGATTCCTGATTCCCAATTCCCCGCTTTCCCCCCTCTGGCCATAAATTTGAAGTGTACAATTTCTCTAATGTCGACTGCCAAAGATGTGGGAAACCAAAGAACTCAAGTCCCCATCGAAAGATGCCCCAACTAACCACTGACCCACTCGAAAAAGGGAAGCAGAGGGTTCCCTTGCATCGGCTTTAACATCGAAGTTGGAATGGCCAGAAGGCAAAAACCAAAACACAAGACTTTGCATAAGGCACTTAACAAAATAAATGATTAAGAAATATTAAAGAAATATGAAATATTTTAAGGGGAAAAGAAACACAAATAAATAAATAAATTAAGGAAATCTTAAAGATAATATTAAATGCAGGAAACTATAATCTTTAAATAAACTTGCAAACAACTGTAACCATTTCTAGTTTCGAAAACCCTTTAAATATTTAAAATGTAAATTAAATATTATACAATTTTAAGAATTACACATTTTTTTAAATACTTTTCTTAGTGTGATCTCTTGTTTTATATGTTCCTGGTTTTTGGTCTGATTCTCCTTTGGGTCCCTGTGGCTTGCCTGCATTTTTGGTCATGGCCTTTTGGCACTGCTGCTGCCCCGGAGACTCTGCTGCACATTAATTATTGTTTATGTCCGGCCAGACAATGCAACATGGCCCCGTCTGGCGGCCGTGTCAAGTTCAAGGGTTCATTAAGAAGGGCCCAGACAATGGTACTTGGCCCACGCCAGCAGGAGAAGGAGTCCTCCACTTCCCCACCGCTGCACTTCTCTTCCACTGCCTGCACCGGATGCATCCAAAGATAAATTCAGATAGAGGCCGGGTCTTAGTTTCTAACCAATTTTATAGTTTTTTCTCATTTTCTTTAAGGTAGGTGCAGCTGTGGCGGCAACTTACACTCGTTCGTAATCCCAATTGTCGGCTTTGCATTTGCTCGGCGATACGTGTGACCCTAATCCGTATCGACATGTCGCTCAAGTTAGATAACAAAGTTGTAGCCAGCCCCAGACGACGGCGACGGGATTGTCTCTCAATCCACGGTCTGGGTCGGGGTCCCTCACTCCGCTTCCAGTGGTAGATTGTTAGACAAGTCGGCTGCTCCTATGACAATAAAGAGACAACGACCCAAGACAGCTTCATTCCACACTCCCAAAAGGTTTGCAGAGACACTGAAAAAAATCTAAAAAATATTGAAACAGAAATCTGAACAAATCTAAAAAACATAGAAAAAGAAATCTGAAATTTTGTAAAGTTAGAAATCTTGTAGATACATTTGATACATAGAAAGTAAAAAGTGTTTTGTCCAATTCGTATACAAAAATTAAAGCATTAATCTCAGGATAAATGTTTTTTATTAAATCAACATTTTAACCCTTTTAATCAGGTTTCTATAATTTTTTAGTCAATAGGTTTTCTTTTCAGTGCCTCAAAACCAAGCCCAATTTTTAATCCAATTAAAGTATGGATTTATGAACTACTCGTCTGTGACTGCGACTGTTGCAACTGGGAAGGTAAACCCTCTTAATGGCCAGTGCGTGCTCCAGCGACTGAAAGAAAGGGTTAAAGGTAAAGGAAATAGGGAGAAATGGGGAAATTAAGAAGAAATGGGGAAAATAGGGAGGCATTGAATAAGTAGGGAGAAATGGGAAAGGTAGGGAGATATGGAAAAAGCTGGGAGAAATGTGAAATAGAGATAAATGGAAAAGTCAGGGGAGACATGCAAATAATAGAGAAAAATTTTAGAAAAGTAAAATAAATTAAAAAAAAAAAGGGAATACGATGTAAGTAATACTTTAATGACTCCAACGAGTTGCAAATTATCATCCAACTTTCCTCCTCCTTCAAGAGCACTCCACTCGATGACAAAACGGTGTGAAGGTAAAATCCGCAGAGCAAAGCAGCAACAGAAATGCAGAAAATCCAGGTAAAAGATAAACCGCAAGAGACAGAAATAATTACAGATTTACCTTTGGAAAAGGTAGCAGCAGATGACAGAAAATGAAGCAGCCGGAGGAGTACGTGAAATTGAGATGATTTAAATGATTTAAACAAGCTAAAGGACAGTAAAGGGAAATAAAGAATTTTTAATTGACACTCATTATTTTTTAAACATAAAATAATTTATATGCTGTTAAAGGGAGAATAAATGAGATTTAATAGAGGACAAAATAAAGTTTATTAAGTCTTTGCCTAAACAATTTAAAAATGAAAAGAACAGAAGTTAAATTCAGAGTTCTTCTTAAGTTAAAATAATGTTTAAGCCCTTTATAAATGCATGACATCTTTTAAAATAAATACCTTTTAGATTTTGCTAAGCTGTTTATTAATTTAAATATAAAAAAAAACTCAAAAAAAAAACACAAATTCTTAACTCAACGGAAACATTTTTCAATCATCTGCTTTAAAAATAATTCATTTCATTTTGTTAATTTGTTTATGAATTCTATTTATATAATTTCTGAACTCTGTATATATTTATTATTTATTTTATTATTTAATTAATTCATTTAAATGTTAAAACTTCAAAAATAACAAACTCTTCCTTCAAAAGTTGATGCTTTTCCAACCTTTAACTTCTGTCATTTTCGCGACAAAAAGGATCTTTTCTGGCAGCTATTCATTTATGGAAGCTTCTAGGGTTAAGACCTGCAACTCTTTTTTTTGCCCAATGGCAAAGTCGAGAAAGAATTATCATAGTAATCTTGATAAGTAAACGCACACACACACACACACTGGGTGAATGTATGCGTAATTAGCATGCACGCAAATAAATTGTTAGCAGTTGCGGGTTAAGCCCCATGGGCGTGGTGCCACAGGGGGATGCAGAGGGGGGTCTGCCGCTCGATTTAACGAGCTGCGACTGCAACGGCGACGGCAAATGACGACAGCCAACGAGACAGAGACGGAGATATGGGGGCTTTCATCAACGCGTCAGTTTTGTGCCTCGTTTCCCCTCATCAGAACTCCCCTTTTATGCACTTCGGGAAAATGTTTGTTTTGGGGAGAAAAGGTTTCCTTAAAATATCTTTAAAATATGTATGAAAATATATAAAAAAAATTTTTGTTGATGTTAAATATGTAAAAGAAATTACAAATTACAGGAAAATAACTTCAGTATTCATTTTATTTCTTATTAAAACAAAACGAAATCTCTTATTTTTGGAACTTTTATTTAGTAAAGAACCAAAGCATTTCCTACGATTTTTTTCAGTGTACCACCCTGCACTCCTTCTACCAACCCCCTTGAGACCCACCACACGCATTTGAAGAATTATGAGGCGACGGCGACGCACATTTCGCCGAAGGAGCCGCAACAGCTACAAATCTCCCCAGAGGCACCTTCGGCTCCTCCCCCCTGCCTGGTTCAGCCTGTTCCCTACCACCCCCAAACCCCTCCCCTTTTCGGGCCTCTTTTCTCTAACCAGACGCGGTGCATGCAACGTAGCGTTTCAATTTATGCGAAGTGATTCGTCATGCGGTTAACTTTAGAATCCGCACAACCGAAGACCCATGCATACTTGAGCTACAGTGGAGACTCCTAAAGGAGGAATATGAGATTTTAAGGAGAAGGATGGGATGGTTAGGAATAAGGATAAGAAGCCTTTGCTTCCTGCTACAGTTTGGAAAAATCGTAAAAATGTTTGTAAAGAAAGTGTCCACTTAAATCCTTCAAAAGGAATTATAAATCTGGAAATTGATGTATTTTTTTAGATATTATGATTATTTATTAATTAAATTTTTTATTATAATTATTAGACTCTTCCCAGCTTATAGCATTTAAGGCGCATCTCCACTGTCTGCCTTTTGTTGTGGGTAGTCGTGTGGGCTGTGGCCTATGAGTGTTCGTATGTCTGAGTGCCCCGCCGCATGGTTGCATGGTTGCTTGGGTGGTGGTGATGGTGGTGCTGGCATTGGTGGTGCTGCTTCTGATACTTCTGCTTGGTGCTGGAGATGTGGTTGCCTAGGCCCTCAGTCTCTGCGCTGCAAGGCATTTGCATATGACTTGGGAGTCAAAGAAGGGCAAATCCGCAAGGGATAGCTCGGTGGTGCCGGGCCCTGAGACCTAGACGGCGACAAAAGCCCATCGTCAAGTCCAAGGCTGCGGGTGGAGATGGTTCCACCGCTGGCAGAGGAGTGTGTGTTGTGTGTGGAGTTGTGTTCGGTTCGCCAAACGACTCAATTGGCAACGTTGACACTGCCATTTGTTTCACTTTTCATGGCTTTTGTTTGGGCCAGCATTCTCTTTTGGCTTATCGCTTACTTTGTTAGCCAGGTTGGTACCTCTTGAGCTTTGTTTTGTTTTTCCTTTTGCAATTGTTCGACTGCAACTGCAATTGCATTCGCCATGGGTTTGGCCATGAAAAAGTTTAAACACCTCGACGGCCGGCGGTGAAATGCATTGCTTGCCTCCTTGTGACTCTCCTATTATTAGCTAATAGCTGGACGGGTTGCCAACTGATTAGACAGCCAAGGGACACGCCCTAAACAGCCCCAGGAAAGCACTGGAAAAAACAGCTATCAATGAGAAATATAATAAAACTAAAAAGGTTATGAAAATTAAACTCTTTGCCTATTTTAATTCAACTTAAAACTGGAATAAATTTTGAAAAATATATCAACTGATTTAGTTAGTTATCTTTTTCTTTTTATTATCTATAAAATTTTTTATCTGTGTAAAAACCATGTCCATATCCATCGGCCCATCAATTCCCCAGGCGTTGACACCAAACAATTTGTCAGAAGATAATTTGTTGTTGCAGCCTGGCTTTGGTTATAGAACTCCTTCTTCTTCTGCAATGCTTTTCCCCTCTTTCCCTCAGTTATTGATAAGCGGCTAACGAAGTGGCCATTGTTTGCCGCCAACACCCCAACACACTCATTGACTCAACCCGGCCAACAGATTGTGGGCCATTCAACCCGTCATTGGTCGTTGCTGCCTCGTTAGCCAATTTCCACCTTTTCCACTTGATTCGTTGCAGCGCTTTGGGTGCTGCAAGTGCATAACATACATACATATATGAATGTACATATATATATTTATATATGTTATAGATGTATTTTTCACACAAGCCCAGCTAATGAATTTAGCATTTTCATTGTGAAATTTCTAACAAAAAATTACTAATTAACTAATTGACTTGGCGATGGTTTTAAAAGGTTAAAAAGTATTTTTATAAATGGGAAATACCTATTTAAATAATGGAAATATGGAAAATAATATGAAAAGATACAAATTTGTAATGAATTTATGCTATAAAGTTAAGTAAAAAGCTATAATTAGACTTATTAAATTTGAGCACATATTAAATCACAGTAAAAACATTTCCTTATAAAAATTTCATATTATTTCAAAATAAAATATTTTTAATAATCAAATCCAGCTTATTTTAACTGCCTTACTCTTACAGCTTTGCCCATTAATTAATTTAATTTCCAGGAAAACTTTTGTGACTCGTTCATCTTTCTTTTTTTATAGATGCCAAGATGCCGTGACCCCTCCTTTCCAGTCACAAATTTTCGGGGCACACGCAAATTTTTGCTTCCCGCTCCCCTATTTTATAGGCGGCACTTTGATTGCTTTAGGCCCATGAAATCTATGGTCGTAGAAAATTAATAGATTCATAAAAAAAGAGGGAAAAAAAGACCAACAAAAAACGGGACCGAAAGCACCGAAAACAGATTTCCAATATGTGCGTAGCGAAGTTCGCTGAGATCTTGAGTTCGGTTCGTTTTAATTTGTTAATTTACCACAATGTCTCCGGCTTTTCAGTAGTTTCTTTTTTTTGTTTTGTATTTTGCGGCTCTTTTGGGATCGTCTAGCTTTTATTAAGCAGATGTTTTCAAGGGCTTTCAAACGGGAGGCATATTTTTCAGATACTTCGATCTTAGGGATCGTAGGCTGAAAGATATGATAAGACCGAGCAGGAATTTTAAGGAATTAATAGGAATTAGTAATGCTCTTTTCTTGTCATAAAATTAAGCAAGTTAAAAACATAAAATAAATTTAATTTTAAATATTTTAAAAACAATATAATAACGAGTAGAAAATTTAAGACTGATGAAGTTCTTTTAACAAATTGAAACTTAAATAAAAAATATTTCTATACCATTTATTCCTTTTTCTTTTTTATATTTTTTCTCTTAAATAATCAATAATTTCCAAGTATCTTCCACTTTATTTATTAATTATATTTATTTATTTCTTTAATCTGCAGAGTATTTTCATTTCATTGAAACCTATAACCTTTACCATTCAGCATGTGAATGTGATTTATGCCCCCGAAAATTTTGCCTGCCTGCCTGACATTTGGGGGCTCCTCCACTGGCAGCTCCACATCCCAGAACCACTCCAATCCACTCCGAATCCAATCCGCCTGCCAAATGCGTAGTTACGCACGCTGACAGTCTTCGGTTCTCCCCCATGGGGAAGGAGGCTCTCCTACAATACTGAATAGCAACAATTTGGTTTCCATTTTATAATAAAATAGACGGAGGCCTTCTGAAATGGGCGGTTCCTGGAACTTGAGCGGATGTGTTGATTTATATTATTCTTTTCTTTGACATGGAGGGGGAGCACCACAAATTACGTAAGTTCACAATTGAGGCAATTCCAAAGTCACAACTAAGAAAGAAATAAAAATAAAGGGGTAATTGGAATCCTGTGGGAAAGTCGGCTTTAAATAATTTAAAGACACGGTAAGGAAAAATTAAATTAAATTTAAATTAAATTATTTTAAGAATATTTCACAGATCTTTTGGAAAACCATAGCTGTAAGATTAAGATATTTAATCTTTCTTTGTATCTCTGTCGTATTTTCGGAATATTTCAAGAGATATTTCATGAAGGATTCCAAAATCATACTTGTAAAACAAATTATTTGAAAAATATGTATAATTTTGTAGAGCAAAAAAAGATTAATCCAGTGTTTTTAGAAAGAATAGATTTGAATTTTTAATATAAAATTTAATTATTTAAAAATTAGTCACATATTTTTAATACATTTTTATTGATATATATTTCACCTCTTTTTCTCTTTGTGCGTCGATGACGGCCATGGTCTAATTGCACCCAAAAGGGTTAAGCAGACATGCAAAAATGTGATCAGGGAGGAGGTTAAAGAGTTTTCAGGGAGGAGGTTGAAGAGGGTTCAGTGGGGGAGCTCGTTGGGGAAACTTTTTGACCAAGCCAGCCGCATTAATCCAATTCCGATTCCAATTGTCACAATTTTCCCCCCACAAGAGCGGATGTAACGGTCCGCAGGCGAATGACAACAACCAAAAAAAAAATCGCATGATGCGATATTTGTGGAAAGTGCAACAAAGGCCCAACTGCCCGATTTTTTTAATATATCCCTTCTGCATAGCTTTTTTTCTGCCACAAATAAAATTGCATGACAATGGAAATGGGCTTGAGAGAGAGCCGATTGCCAAAACTGAGTCAAGTGAAGTCACCACTGTGCACGGGTTATACCTAGTAATTCGTGGAAATAAGGGTCTATATATCATTTTTTTATAGATATGAATATAGATTTTATTGAAATGTAATTTTTGGTAATTGCTTCATTATAATATTTTTATTAAATAAATAATACATGAATTTTCAAAAAGTTAATATTATTTTTGTTCATTTTAGGAAAATTTTAATTTTTATTAAATTAATTTCGATATTTATCAATGTTTTTCTCTATAAAAACAATTCTATAAAGTAAAATTATATATTTAAAAAATATTTTTTATGCAATCCTTTTAAAAAAAGCTTAATTTTTAATATAAATAATATCCGGATAAATATTAATTAATAAGTTAATAATAAATAATTTTATAAAATAAAATTAAATACACAAAAAATATGTTTGCCTTATTTTTTATGAAATCCTTTTATTCAACTTGTTTAACAAATAAAATAAAATATTAAGAAAATTGTAGTCTAAAACCCCTTCGAAGCCAGACTTGTTGCAAGTCAGTCTGTGGGAATTGAGGGAGTTCGGGGGGTGTGGTCGCCTGGTCTCATGTAATTAACCTGCTAAACCGCTGTGACGCCAGCTGGCCTGATATTCATTTCGCAGACTGCACACACACACGCACACATCACGCCGAATGAGAGATGCAATGCTGGGGCCCTAGCGAAAAATTTAAAATTGCCATAATAAATGATCAAAAATAAAAATAAATGAAATTTTAAGCTAAGGGAGGAGGAGGCGGAGGAGGAGTGGCAATTTCCTGATGGGAGGAGCTCCAATATTTTGTGGAGCTCTTTCTGTATACCATATTTCCGCGTCTGTGTGTGTGTTTGTGTTTTGGGGGTTGCTCCAATGTGTGTTTGTATTTGCCAGAACTTTCATTTTCATTCGCAAAAAGCAACAAAAAAAACAAATAAAAAACAAAAAGCGGAAAAACAAAGGAAAAGCAGCCAAGCGAATGACGTGGCACAGAACAAATTTCTATAAATTTTGCAAATAGAAAAATAGAAGCAGTTAATAACAGTGCCAGAAGAAGTTTTCTTTATGCTTCGGAAAATTCCTGTGGTTAAGGGGAACTGCTGGAATGATTGAAAAAAAAACATTAAAATAGGTTTAAAAATTAATAAATATTTATATGAGCATTTCTTTATTTATATTGTATTGCTTTGTCAATTTGTAGTAAAATATATTTAAATAATTCAATAAATAGGGGAAAAATTACAAATTCAAAAAGTTACATAATAAAGATAAAGTTAAAATAAAATCTAAAGCCATGAGAGTTTTTCTATGATTTTATTTACTTCCAAATTTTGTCCCTAGGCTCAGCTTTTTCCTTTTCCCATTTAATATCCAATATGTTGTTGTTGTTGAAACTTTATTAAGGCGTGAAAAAGGCTTTGGAAAAACCTTTGGCTAAGCATAAAAGCCACCCCAACCATATCGTTTTCCCCGGCCCCCAAGAGAACTTTTATGAGTCACTCGGACGACCATAGAAATAAATTCAAACATAAATGTGAGCATAAATATGAACAAAGAGGAAATCTACGCAACAAAATAGGCTAACAAAGTGCGCAGTAAAAATAAACATATTCCGAAGGCAAAGAAAAGTGCACAAAAAAAAACTACAAAGGGTTGCCCACATTTAATAAAAATTATTAATCTGAATTTTAGGGAAGAAAATATATTTTATTTTATATTAAATTTATTATTATTGAATGATTTTTTTAGGATTTTACTATATTTTTCCCATAGCCCCCAAATATTTTTCAAGTGTACTAACAAGCCGATAAACCAAGAAATCCCAACAAAAACAGTCCTATGGAGAGAATGATAGCAAAGGAAACGGAGAGAGTGGGGAAGTGGAGAGTCTCAACATAGAACACCTTGTGCCTCCCACTTTTACTCTTTTCCATCCTCTTTCTCCACCTCTGCCTTCCATCACTCACCTCCCACCCACCCAATCACCAGCACAAACACACACATAGAAACACGACCTCGGCTAAGGCACAGAATGTTCACAAAACTTCTGGAAAAACTCCGCAGAACATAGAAAAGAAAATTGGTTGGAGAGATGGGCGGGAGGGAGCTGGAGAGTTTCCACCGAAGCCAGATGAATGCGATGAAAAGGAAACCCATGAGGCGGAAAATAATGCAAGCAACAAAAAAAAGCTGGCCTAGGAAAATGGAAAAATGTTTCATGTGCAAATACAAGCACACCCACACAATCATGCATAGCCATACACATACAATTGTGAACATAAAATGAGTATTAAAATATTAAAGAATATGTTACAGATTTTTTACAGAAACACCATTAAGTAACTAGCTAAATTTAATATTTTTGAAAAGTGTAATACATCTAGAAATAATATTGAAATATTTCCAAAAGCTACCTTATCCAGTTATAAAATAATTTCAGAAAAACTGAAAAGAACCTAGTATTATTGCCGCAAGTGTAAAGCAAAGTTCTTCACACACACACTGACAGCCCAAAACTCCCAACTCCAAAGGAGCGAGAGGGCAGGAGGAAAGAGTGGAGCAGAGACAGCAGTTTCCTTTTGGCGCACTGACGTAATGCGGCAAATGCTGCGCCAAACTCCCCCCACCGCGCGCCTCGCTCCCACTTTCCCCCCTTTTTCACTGCCAGCCCACTCCCCACCCCCTTTGCTCCACCACAAAAATTTTTCAAGGTTTCAAGGGCATAGAAAATTCACGATCAAGAACATGGAAAGTTCTCTGCTGCTCTCTGTCTCCCTCGCCCCCGTGCTCCTTTTGGAGTTTCAGGAGTCGAGAGAGCGACACGCGCAAAAATATTCCCAAGAGGAGCAAGCGAGAGGGGTACAGCAAAAAGAGAGAGAGGCACTGAGGAGGGGGGCGGAGTTGGCGGATTGCCTTTGGTGGTGTTTTTGTACGGCGGCTGCGCTGAGAGCGAACGAGAGCGAAAGGAGTGGGAGACAACTTGGGAGTGGGGGAGATGTTGCAAGGTGGGAGGGGTATGGGATCCGAGGCACCCACAGAAGTGAGAGTGAGAGCGAAGGGAGTTTGACTTGTATTCCTTGCTCGCTTGCACTCAAGCGGAGCTGGTGCCTTTTGTTGTTGCCTGGTGGAGTGGGCAGGGGGAGTGTTGGAGTTGGGGGTTTGAGTTTCCAGGGTTTCCAGGATTGAGGTTTATTTATGGCCCACGGCTTTTCGGCCAGCATTTGATACCACGTGTTTTGTTGGAGTTTCGCAAAAAAGGAGTTTGGGCCAACAGGAAAACGTTGGCATAGATAATGGCAAAACTGAAACGGGGAGAGAGAAAGAGAAGTTGGAAGAAGGAGAGGGGAAGGAGAAGGAGAACAGCAGGACAACAGGACAACAGTTGCGAAAAAAGGAAAACAAATGACTCATTTGTTCCTGCCAATGCAAAAAAGGGAGTGCAAAACAAAATGGATAGATGGGAAAATCAATTGAATGGAATATGTTGATAAAGAATGGTAAAAAATCGAATTATATGAAGGATTTTACT
Organism: Drosophila mayri; assembly: GCA_008042485.1. Taxonomy (NCBI): domain Eukaryota; kingdom Metazoa; phylum Arthropoda; class Insecta; order Diptera; family Drosophilidae; genus Drosophila; species Drosophila mayri. Next base: position 13,749 of record VNJN01007282.1, on the reverse strand, counting down.
GAAATAATACAAGTATTTTCAAAATGAAATAAAATAACCTAATCAGAGGCATTTCTTTATCAAAAAAAAATACAAAAAAAAACTAAATTTTACATTTTTTTAATAGATATTAAAATATATGAATTTATTGTAAATAAATTGTAAAGAATATATCATTATTTCTTTCTTAATTTGAAAGTAAAAATTAAAACCAAAAATGTATGCTACAAATAATAATAAAATTCTATTAAAATTACAAAATTTATTACAGATAACCAACTAAAATTGAATCTTTTGCTTTAATTTAAACAATATAAGAAAATTGAAAATGGTGGGGCCCCCACAGGAGTTCAACAAGAAATGTAAGAACTTTCTCCGTATTTTTACCCTGTGAAAAATATATGTATTTTCCTATGCCTCATGTAAAAAAAAAAATCAAAAGGAAGAACAATTTCATTCAATTTCGATACATAGAATGTTGTCACAAAGCCCCAAGCTGCAAACACGTTCCCTTGCATTACATAAGTGTATTTCCAGTGGAATGGGGGAGGGGGGATCGAAAAGGAAGAGAAATATTTATGCTGGGATCAAAAGGGGGGAAAGGGACATTGAAAAGGAAGAGAAATACGAACGATAGGAAGATGGACTTTTGCGGGGCTGGATTGTGGTTCCAAAACAGGAAAGCGGGCAAAACAAAAACCGGAAGAACAGGATAAAGTGGGCGAAATGTCAAAAAGTGGGCAGTGCAAGAGAATTGTAAAAAGTTTGATGAAGTTGGAGTAAGAGAAGAGTGAAGAAAAGAGAAGCCTGTTATACACTTCTGCCCATCCTTTTGCATCTTTTAATTTCTGGAAAAGCAGTTTCTGTTCTTTTTTCAGGGTTTTTAATAAACAAAATAATATGTGTATATTAAAAACTAATATAAAGGGTCTCAAAAAAATCAATATTTTCGACAGTTCCACACCTAATGTTAATGTTAATCCATATTTTTCACGTGTACGAGTTGCAACAAGAAGAAGAACAAGTTGCAACAAGAAGAAGAAGAAAGTGCGAATCTGCTTTCAAGGTCTGCAGAATAGAGAGAGAATCTCAAACCGAGAGAGAATGAAGTTTCATTTGTTGCAAATTTCGTTTTCAACAAATTTCAATTTCATGTTATAAAATCGCACGATTTGTGTTTGTATTAGTGGTTCGGCGGCTTCTCTGGCTGTGTGCGTGTGTTGCATGGTTGCATATTTTTAGCTCTCCGTCAGTCTGCCACTTCCTCTTCTTCTGTGTTTTTCGTGTGCGTTTTTTTTTCGCTGCCTGGGTCTGTTTCTTTGCCTCTCCTTTACCTCTATCTCGCTTACTCCTTCCTTTAATTCAATGTTGAAGGTCAGCGTGTTAGCAAATATTGCAGTTACATACACGTGTATTGGTTAGCTTATCAAACTTGGAACATCGGCTCCGGTCAGTTTCGAAAGCTGGAATGGGAAATAATAAAACGACAACGGAGGTGCATTGGAAATAACGAAATTCTAATTTTAAATTTGTGAGGTTTTCATATTAGATAGCCATTTTTGTATCTTGTCTTCATTTTTCCTTTCGAACTTGTCCATTTTCCTTCTTTTCTTATAGAATTTTCTTCCTACCTGTACCCTCTTACCTGCTAAATACATAGTGGGCGGAGTCTCTCACTCCTTTTAGGGACTTATAGCTGAAATTAGTGAAATATGCTACGTATATGGAGCACCCTGTGTGTTTATTACTTATGTATTATTTCGTATATAACCGTATGTGTGTGTGTGTGTGTACCACCATAAAAAATACCCCCGAAAATGCTGAGCCAAAAAAGTGCGTGCGCCTCGTCGACATCCGTACTTTTCGGCTCTTCTCCTCTCACCACTCCCACTCCTTCCAGCAATATCCTTGTGGTTGCTGCCACAAAAGGACAAATGAAATTTCAGCATGTATTTGCCATCTCGCTCACTTTCACTTGACGCCACTGAGAAAGGTCTAAACCAAAAAGGATACAGGAGGAATACAGAAAGACGGGAATACGGGAAGCGGGAAGCGGGATACGGGAATACGGAATACGGAATACAGAACAAAGTGGGAGGGAACAATGCGTATCCTGACGCTCATAAATTTATATTTTGAAGAACAGCATCAAAAATAGGAATATAAAAATAGATTATTTTAATATTTTTTATTATTTAATTATTTTATCATTCAAATATTGATTTTTACAAAATAATTCCGATTTAAAGCAAGAATATTAATTTTTAAACATATAATTCATTATGATCTGAAACTGCAACTAATGTTAAAATGTTTAAAATGATTTCCTTTGTTACAATATCCGTAAATATCAAGATTTATATACATATTTATGTAATTAATCAAAATCCTTGCTAAAAATCCGTCCAATTCGATTCAAGTGTATAATATCCCTTTCATTAAATGAGAATATATATGTCTATAGGGCGAATGCTGACTTCATTTCGCTTATGTAAGCGAAAAAGCAGCATGAATCAGACCCACATTCTGAGAGGAGAAGGGGAATAAAGAGTCCTGGACTGATGCAGCTCCATCATCATCCTTCGGCAAGTGCTTGACAAAATGGAGTTTGGGTTATTTTTGGCAACGAAACGAAATTACGACACCCTTCCAGGGGACGCCAGAGAAACACACAAACTCTCTTCCCTCTTTTTATGTCTCTTTTATGTCTATATACATTTATATTCCATATATATACCAGCATTATGTTTACCGTTATATACCAAAGTTATACGGGGTCTGGCACGTTGCCATGGCAGTTGAATTTCAAACCCTATTTTGGGTTTCAAAGTTGCTTCCGATTGGATAGATGCGGGAGTATGGGTAATTACAAATAATGCCCTGGCACTGTCAGAGAGAGAAAATTCGGGAATGGTGGGGAGAGGCTTGCACACATCTGCCCGACACACCCTCAAGGCCATAAGGAGAGGTCTAAATAAATGGTAGAATGGTTAAAATCGTTAGCTGGGGGGATCTAGAACCATCCGTGGAAGATGTATCTTGTGGATTTCTCTAACGCCAACCGCAGAGTTCCTTCAAGGAACACACTTTCACACCCTGGCTTTGAACTCAAATAACAGGAAGCTTAAGAAACACGCAGATTGTTGGGAAAACCCAAAGAAAAACACATCAAAATTGGAGTAAATAAAAAATAAACAAATATTTAAGATTTATTTGGATGTTTAAGAGGGTTTTTCATATACAACAACTGCCTTAGAGACATAATAATAAAACAAATATTAAATATTTAAGATATTTGAACTTGATAATTAACTCAATTAAATGTAGATTTTTTAAATTATAATAAAACATTTTAAAGGTCATAAAAATAAGCTTAAATCAACTTGCAAGTTGCAAGTCTTCCAGTGAGCTGCAGCCCTGCTGCCCTTGAGGCGTTGCCAGCGTTGCCATTAATTATGCAAAATTTAACTTGATGCGTGTCGCCGAAGAATTATGAGCTCAGCTTTTTGCCCCAGGCTCTGCGACTCTCTCCTTCCTCTTTCTTTCCGCCTCCTCTACACTTTGCTACACACATGCCACCAGGTCTTTTGTCTTCTTCTTCTGTTTCTTCCGCCAATTCTCCTTTTTCTTCTTTTGTTTCCTCCGCCTCTTCTTATTATTATTATATTTTTTTCGTTATGCATTGGTCATTAAAATTAGGTCAGAGCGGGAATGGAACACAAAAGCAAAATCCTTGAGATGACAATAATAACAACAACAACAAACTAGTTTAGGCTTCTTCTTTGTTCTCTGCCTTCCCTCTCTTTCTTGATTGTTTTTTTCTTTCTTTCTTTCTACCACTTCGATCCTTTTAGCTAGAACAACAAACAAACACACATACGCACACATGTGTATGATCTTATTACGCAATGGCTGCCTACCTGACTTAATTATTATATCAGGGAGATCCCTGCTATTCCTGCTGCCTCTCTTCCCTCCTCCATAACCCTATTTTTTTGCACTCCTCCTTGTTCTCTTCTCTTTGGTGGCAGGTCGAAAAGGAGCTCTGGAAACTGCGCAAAATAAAAGGAATTGGACCTTGACTTTGCACCACCACCATCGCCTGAATCCCTAGATCCTGCGAGTCCTATAAGAAATCCTCATTTGGAATTATTCAGTTCCAATCCGCGTTTCACCTCCTTTTCCCCTGTTTCTGCCACACGTGCCCTTGTTCCTGTGCCTCTTCTCATTCAATTTCGCATTTTTTATTTTTTTGCAACACGCGCAGCGGGAATTTTTTATAAAAAGGGAGTCAGAAAAGAGGGAAGAAGAGAGGGAAGGAGTCAGAGAGAATGATAAAGAGAGGGAGGAAGAAGAGTGGCAAACAAGTACATGAAGCCTGACGAGGACACAATAAAAGGCTCTACGAACAAAAGCTAAATTCAATGATACACTACTATTTTGCATAAAATATATAAAATATTATATTAGAACTGATGATAATATTAATTAAATACAAAGTATTTGTTAGATACTTAAACAATCCATCTAAATAAAGTAGAAATAAAAGATGAAGAAACTTTAAGGAGTATCTGCATCTTTCAATTTCATATTTCCCTTTCGTTGTATCTTAGCTTTGAGTATTTTTTAATGCCTCTTTTTATTACCGGCATTCGCATGACGTTTTATGTGTTTGGATGCACATGCACATAGGGAATTATATACACAATCAACGAGTGCGACAGAGAGCGCTAGTCCAAGGGTAAAGAGGAAGAGTTATTCCAGTGGCATTAAGAGATTAGCCAAGGAAAGCAAAAGTGCGCTGTTGCAAATTCAGGCACTCGGCAACCCTGCTTCCACATGGTTTACTTTGCCGGCTTTTCGCAAAAACACTTCAAACTCTCCAACACGAACCTGTTCGATGTTATCGCCGCCTTGCAGTCGAGCCAGTTTGAGGGGAAATGTTTAGCAGAGCGAACACGCATCGAGCCAGGTTCGAAGCGCAACGAAAGTAAATTTTGAAAAGTGTAAGTCGCAGGGAAATTGCTAGGAAAATGACTAAAAACTAATATATAAAATATATATTTAGCTAGATATTTTATAACTAAACTATTAACAACTAAACGTGAAAGTTATATTTTTATAATTTGTACTTTTGGCGCTAAAAAACAGGTTTTTTGTTAACAATTCGTTTGTTTCCAAATGTTAAATAAATAATTATAAGTTAAAAATATGACAAGACCCAATAATCATACCCAATAATAACGTCCCCACAATCCACCCCAAAAGATTTCCCCCATACCATTTTCCCTTTTTTAGCGCCAAAATCATTCTTTTCCAAACGTCAAATGAAAAGCGAGCGGCTGGCGGTGGTGGTGGAAAGTGAAATCCAGCCAACCACCACCCACCAACCCCCGAAAAAAACAGCGAGGAAAACCAAGGAAAATTGGAAAACTCCAAACTCCGAACGCGCGCGCTGCCAATGCCAGCAGAGAGCGGCGGTTGCCGCCGTTGCAGTCTCTGCTGGTGCCGGCGTCGACGTCGCCGTCGCCTTGCGAAGTTCGACCGAACAGAGCAACGCAGAGGCAGCGAAAAACGAAGCAAATAACATGAGAGAGCGAGCGCGACAGATCTCTTCTCTCCCTCTCTTCTGTTAGACATTGCTTATGGCATCAGCTTAACAGAGTTTTGCCTATGGAATCCAACATTTCTGGCTATTTCCCACCAGAGTTTTGGAGTGGCCGCTGTTGGATTCCGCAAGCAAAGCGCTGTTAAGCTCCTCGGCCCGTAACCTAACATGGACGCAACAGAGGCGGCAGCAGAGGCGGTTTCCTCAATGTTTTTCGTGTTTCGTTTTCGTTTCGTCATTCACTCAACATTCGGCCGCTCAACAACAACAAATGAAAATAATAATAACACAAACTCAAAAGCAAAATTTAACTCGACGAGAGCGGTTGTGCCGCAGAAATCGTTGTTCAAAGTGGAAATTGTCTGCCGCTGGCTCAGGAAATTAAGATAAACAGTTTATAAATTTTACGCGCTTTTCGGACAGTTTGCATGTTTGTGTTATACCGAGTGCGTTTTGTGCCGTGATTTTAATTTTAATCGCCGAATAAGAAACATCCTGGTTGTGTTGAAAAATAAAGTTAAACAAATCGAAAAGGATAATAATATCATAATAATAATAAATTCATTTGTCGGTTATTTTATCCGTTCTCCCGGGTTTCCTTTTGCTTGCCGGCAAAAAGCAAACGGTAAAGCGTGCGGCGAGAAAAACAGAAAGCAAACGAGGCAAAAGCAAAATGTGAAGAATTGCCGAACATTGCGCCGCGTGTGTAGAAGAGAGACAGCAACAGAACATAAGCAAAAAAAAAATATAAACAATAGAAACAATTTTTTGATACTTAAAGTTCTACAAAAAACACAAAACAATAATAATAAACTCAGCTCAGGTACAACATAATAACAAAAATTAAGAAAAATCACCAAAATAGACTGCAAAAAATTGAAAAAACAAAAAACGCAAATTCTTTTTTGGAAATATTTTTTATACACACAGCTAAGAGGTGTATGATAAAAATAAAAATAATACCAATAAGAAAGCAATATAAAAATCAAGCAATCAACCGACAAAAATAAATTTTACAATTCCGACAACAAACAAAAAAATTTTCTGACCACGAAAATTTATTAAGCATTTAACAAGAAAATTTCCGACAATTTTACAACTTAAAAAAAAAAAGGTTCCGAAATATCTACAAATAAAAAACAATTCAACAAAAATTAAAAACCTAAAAATCGTATGAAAATAAATAAAAACAATCAACAAATAACTACAATTTTGCGAAAATAAACCTCCAACATTCAAGCTGCTTGCAAAAATAAATAAAACCCTGGAAACATTCAAATAAATAAATAACAAAAATCGTAAATTTCCAAAGCAATATTTTAAGGTATAAATTCCCCTTGCAAAATGCTGATTCGTAAAAGAAATTAAGCTTTTACTCGGTTCAAAAAAAAAGTAAGATTTTTCTGAATAAAAACAAACAAAAAATAAAATAAAAAGTAACGCGAATTTTGAAATTTTAAGGAAAATTCAAGGGAATTTATGGCTCCACGTCGCAACACTAATATTAGCAGCAGCGGCAACAGCAACACGCAGCAGCAGCACACGCATCAGTCGCAGCAGCATCATCAGCAGCAGCCGCACACGCAGCAATTGCTGCAGTTTTACTCAGAGAACTCCACTTCCGGTGCCGTTCTAATGCCGCCCATGCAGGGCTCTGGAGGAGGAGGCGGTGGCGGGGGCGTCGTGCGGTGCTGCCTGCCCAGCGGTGATTGCCGCAAGCTGGACTCACTGATTGCCCTCAACGAGATCTCATTGGCGGAGTGCATCCGTGTGCTGTGCAACAACGAAAACTGCTCGGCCGGTCAGTATATGCATCGCGAGTGCTTCGATCTCTGGGAAGCCGGTGTCCTGCAGACCCTCAAGTCCAATGGCAGGGCCAGATCCTGGTCGGAGAGGCAGCGATTGCAGCATCTGTGGACCAAGAAGGGCTACGAATTGGTTCAAAAGGCCTGCAGCTGCAAGTGTGGCAGGGGACAGCTGCGCAAGGACCTCGACTGGGTGGCTCCCGCGGCTGGAAATTACTCTTTGATTTACCCAAATGGTGGTACTAATAGAAGCTCCATCAATGGCAACCTCAGCGAGGATGATGACAAGAAGAAGGCCAAGAAAAAGCGAAATCGGAACAACAACAACGGCGGAGGAGCAGGAGCAGGAGCAGGCGGTGGCGGCAGCGGTGGAGGAGGAGCAAGTAACTCCAAGACACCTTTAAGCCAGAATAATGGCAACAGTTATGGCGGCATTACTCCCAATCCCAATGTGGGAGTCATAGGCTCTGGATTGCCGCATAATAATGCCAATAATAATGGCAGTGCCACCAACAACAACAGCTCCAATGGCTCTGACCTGCTCCAGTCCAGCGTGGTGGCCACTCTGAGCAACATCCTCAATCCGAATAATGTCCTGGGCTTGGATTTACGGGCTCGTGCCGGCAGCCTATCCTCCAGTGGAGCTGGCAGTGGCTCCACCTCGCCCTCGGCCTCGCAGTCCAGCGGCGAAATATCCGTTTCACCCGTGCAACAGTTGCTGCAGCAGCAGCAGCAGCAGCAACAGTCGCTGCTCATGCAGAATGGATTGGGTCTGTCCAAGAATCTGCTGATGGCTCCCCAGCAGCCGCCACAACAGCAGCAGCAGCAGCAGTTCCCCATCAGGGCTCTGGCCAACATCAGCAACTTTAAGCCTTTGGCCAGCTACGAGCAGCAGCAGCTTGTGCAGCAGCAGAAGAACAAGGAGGTTGAACTCTATTCCGAGCGAGTGCGGTGAGTTGGGAAATATTTTAAGGATTAAAATTTATATTTAATCAAATTTATAGACGCTCAAGTTTTGTTAGTTTTTGTGGGAAATCAAAGAATGAAATTCATTTAAAATTGTTTAAAATTATACAAAAAATATAATCCCCTAAAAATAAATAAGTTCGGAAATTTATTGAAAGATTATAATTTATATTGAATATTATATTAATATTTACAAGGAATTGAGAAACAAATCAAATGAAAGGCAGTCAAGTTTCTTTAGTTTTTGAGGGAACTTAAAGGCTTAACTTCATTTAAAAATGTTTAAAATCACACAAAAAATATGATTTAAACTTCTTAAAAATATTCAAACTACCTTGAAAATATTAGAATTTCTAAAAAAAAAATATTGAAACTTCCTTAACACTTTTTCATACCTAAAATTCCTTTTAATACTTTATGTTTTTAATATATTTCACAGTAAATATAATTAAATTTTGAATTATGAAATAGGGTTTTATGGTAAAAAAAAAAATAAATAAATAATGTAGATTTATTTTATGCCTAATATCATGCCTTATTTAAAAATTGATATTCAGTATTTCATAAACTTTAGGTTCTTAAAAGTAATTGTTTTTTATAGAAAAACTCTATATAAATGTATTACTTATTAATAGGTATTTCCCCAATAGAAATATTTATGAAATCTTTTTATAAATAATATCTATAACTCTTGATAAAAATCAAGATAGCAGAAAATAAAATTCAAAGAAAATTTATTAGGTTTTGCATTCTGTAAAACCCAAAAGAAAAAAAGGAAAACAAAAAAAGGGGGCCAAGGGGCAAAACAAAAAAGAATGAAATGTGTGTGGCGAAATTCCCCAACATGTGGTCGGGGGGCGCACATCCAGCAATTTCAATATTTATTCACAAAACTTTTATCAATTACACTGAACAGCCAGGCAAAGGGGGAGAAGTTCTTTCCATAAGATTCTGTGGAAATTAATTTCCTGTTAAACGCGAAAATGATTGCTTTTATTTCATTACATTTTTGGAAAATTAAGAGAATATTTATTATAAATAGAATTATTATAAATGAATAAATAAAGCAGAAATGTATTGCAAAATTCATTGATAATAATTATAAATAAAAGAAAATTCTTGGCCCTTTTTAAGGTTTTCTAAACTGCCTAAAAAAATGCACACTTTAATATTAAAATTGACATTTTCTAATTCCCTTAACATGTTGCCGAGTGTTTATCAACAATTGAGGCGTTTGTTTGTCCATTTTTCGTTTCGTTTGCTGGAATCAAAAGTCTATATATTATATAATAACCTTGATATTTCTGTTTCCTTTGACTAATTCACGGGCTGAACAGCTGCAGGCGAATATTTGTAGAAATATTTCAATATTTGAAATACAGAAATACTTAAATATAAAATTCTCTATTTAAATGTAAAAATGGCAAAAAAGTTAATGATTTTATTTTATTAAATGAAATTTTATTTATTTTACAAATAAGACAAGAGACAGGCTGCCTGTCTGTCATCTCCTTCTTTTAGTTCCCTTTTATCATATTTTCTTTTCCTTTTTCGTTCAGCAAGTTTCACTTTTATTCATGTCAGTTTTCTCATTCCTTCTTCGCCACTTTTATTGGGATTTTTGTTTCTTCTGCTTTTGGTTCTTTCTTGGTGTGAGACATAAATCATAAAAAAAATGGAAATTATTGAAATTTATTTGCTGCCATATAGCAACAGTACAGATATAGATCCATCCATATGTATCATCTGGAATTCTGACACATGTTTCTTTTCTGTTTCTTGTTTCCTCTTATTTATTTAAGATGCCCGAAAACATTAATATTTCCGTTTCCAAGCGGCGCTAAAAAAAATATTATTAATTTTGATATTTCTCTGGATTTTCCAATGCAAAAGTAAAAAGCTTGAGAAAAAAGAAAGAAAACAAAAAACACGAAAACGAATTAGTTTTTTTTTTGTTGTTTTGAACGCGATCTTCAGGTTTTTTCTTCTGTATTTTATAAGAATCTCAACCCCTCTTTTTATGCCGCGTTCTTCTTTCTCCCTCTCTTTTCTTCTAAGCTGAGAACTTTGTTTTGCCTTTTATGGCATAATTCCATTCATTCTTCTGGTTTCGTTGCTCTTATTCTCTCTTTCTGTTGCTCTCTGAGTTTCTGTTTTTGCCCACTTTTCAAGGCCACGATATTTGCGTTATTTTTTGTTTTTGCGTGTGTTTTCACTCTCTTTGATCGCTTTTAGGTTCTATTTTGGCTCATTCTTTTGCTAATTTTGATTATTATTTTATTTTGCCTGCAATTTTCGCTTTTCTTTGGTCTGCAATTCCTTCCAGCTTATCAGCAAATTTCTGTGATGATTTTTGTGTTTAATTCAAAAATAAACGTCCATAAAATTGTTTATCGCTCTTTTCGGTTTTTTATTCTTGTTTTTTCTTGTATATTTCTTGTTTTGTTTGCATTTACTGGTGTTTATTTTTAGCGCCACACGCGGCCCATTTTTATTTTATTTAATTTTTTGCTCAATACTTTTTTTTTGCATTGTTATTGTTATTGTGTTGGTAAACAAACTTTGCTGATTTAAAGAAAAAAGTTGAATTCTTGCCTTTCCCTGTAAATTTATAGCTCCGTCTCTGTTTAATGAATGAATTCCTGCTCTGTGCGTCTCTTTCCCACTTTTAACTTGTTTTGCCGGCACTTTTCGTGTGTGTATGTGTGAGTTTGTATCTGAGTGTGTTTTTTGCTGTTCAATGTCAAGGTTAAGATACATTTCTGTATTCATTTTTGGTGGGTGGATGAGGCGGAAGTCTGTTTTGTTTTGTTTAGCCTCTTCAGGAACTTTTTTTTATATTTGCAGAAAGCTCTTCCTGCGCGGCCTCTCTCTTTCTCTTTCTATCTGTCTGCACATTTCCTAAGCCATAGGCCCAAAAATCTCAAGTGTATAAGGTGCTTTGATATAAATTTAATCACTTTTCTTATAAAATATTTTAAAATTTTAAACTAGAAATACCTCAAATTAATGAAAAAATGATGATAATACCACATTTCAAATAAGTACAGGGTATTTAAAAGTTATACCATATATTTCCCCATAATTATTTCCTATTATTTTTATTTTTCGCGCACCATCTCCAAATAATGGCGCAATATGTTACTTTCCCGAACGTTCGAAGTATCTCGCGCGCACAACTGCAAATAAATTGCGAAAGGCACGCCAAGAATAGATACAAAAACAACAAAAAACTAAAAATTGCAATTCCAACTAGAAACCGTAATAATAACAAAGTATCAACACAGACAGCGTCTTTGCATTTGCATTTTACCCCCGCACAACGGGGCGCTAAAAAGGGTGTGACTAAACCCCACTGCTAAACGTTCTATGGGAGGTAAATAATGTCTAGATAAGAGACAGTAAAGTTGTGAAATTCATTTTGAAATATGGATTTATGGATTTCTATGAGGCATTTTATATATTTATTGTAATTCCTACGTAAACTATGCAAGCTGCAATGTTTTTCTCTTTCCTTTGAATATGATGTGGGTTCTATTTTGAAATATTAACACTAATTCTGGGCTCTGAAAACTGAATATTTGTATAGGTTCATTTATATAAAGAGGTAGTACATAATTTTTACAAGTTTCAGATCATTACCATAATTATTTATTGTTTATTTTTCAACTGAGGCGGAAATGCCTAAAGTAAAGTAATCTCATAGTCGCTACCCAAAAATTCTTGCACAATATTTGTTTTCAAATCGTCAGACAAATATGCCACTCCCCCCTGTGGTGAGTGTGAATAATAAAAAAACACAACACTAAAACTAAAATTAATTATTTTCGCACGACTATTGCTAGGAAAGTGCACCATGTTGGTGCATAGTTTATCTTTGAAAGTGCGCGGTGGAGGGCAGTAAATATGATTGAATTATAGTCGTGAGGGGCATGGCATTTCATTTCATTTCATTTAAATTCTTCATTTGTTTTTCTCGTTATTACACCCCTCCTCCCCCCTCTCTCCGTTCCCTCTGTAAAAGCAACTAATTGAGCACGTTCCAAAAACTGTCGTCTAGACTTGAAGCATAAATTTCTGCACTTTAAAATTTTTATTAACGCGGAACCCCCCATTACAGAGCCATGTCGATTACGATTTCTGTTTGTTTCTGCCGATGTTCTCGGCATTGTTTTCGCTGTTTGTTGGATGTATCCGTATTGGGGTTTACTCTGTGTGAGGTTAGGGTTTCACTTTTCGCTTAGCACGGTGATAAATAAACAAAAGACGCATGTGGAGGGGCAGCAGAGCATGAAATGAAATGGTGCGACTTTGGATCTGGATGGTTATATGCATACATTTGGCTCATAGGGAGACAGAGAGAAAAGTTAAAGTTATTTTAATATATGCAGATGATTTTTAATTATACTAATCACAAGTAATAACTCAGCCAAGATACAAGAAATAAGTAATAAAAATATTTTAAATATATGAGTAATTAACATGTAACATTTTGTTGTAAAAATCTTCTAGTTAATTGTTATTTTCCGTGTAATATATCTACGGTCCATAAAAGACCTTCGAGGGAGAGAGACACAGCAATTAACGACCTTTTTTTTGGGGGGCATTCAAATTGAGGAAACATTAAGAGTAACACTTTTTGTTCTTTTCAAAACAATACAAATCCGTAGTAGCACTAACCATACAACATATAGACTACTCATTTCATACAACGAAAATGTCCACAAAAATTTCTTAGCGACAGGCCCCAGAGCTGTGAGCGACAGGCCCCGAAGCTCTGGGTGCGCTCTAATTGCTCTCTGTCTCTCATTCTTACGCTCGCACACTGATTTCGAGAGTCAGTCGCAAAGTGGTGCGTCTTGAAGAAGGTCGCTCTGCGCTTAACTTCTTTTTTATATGTATGCGTGTTCATGCATTCACGTACACGGATGCATGTATGCGATCATTTCATTTTGGCCCGGCAAGAATATTTGGCCTTTTGCTACTTTTCATGCGTTTGGTACCCTAACAATATGGGCATATTCATTACTGGTTTTATGATAAAAGAAACACCTGTCTTGAAAGTTAAATATTTCCTTTATTTAAAAGTCGCCGCTCGAATTAGTTACCGATAAATACACACACATTAATAATTTTAATTGTACAATTATTTCTAAATATGTAATATATATGTAAGTAATATATGTATGTATTTAAATCGGTATCCAGGGAACACCACGAGGAGGCCATTGCAATTGCAATGGAGTCTTCATTGAAGACTTACGAGTCGACTTGAGATTCCAAAATGCTTTGAAAATCCCCTTGTTCCCCACCTACCTAATAATACCACCTAAACAAACAAAATTAAAATGAGACATTTTATAAGATACTTATTACTGTTTGAGTATTTTT